>CM075885.1:16714139-16741639 GCA_038021265.1 Cyprinella venusta
CTGAACTTGTCCCAAACTCAAAATGAACAAAACTTCTACATTGGTTAATGGTAATCTCAACATTCATTTATTCTAACTTCATGCATTATTTTTTTTTTATCAGCACTTGAATGTGGGTAATGTTTCATAAAAGCATAAAATAAACATTTTAAGGAGAAGCTGAGAAAATTACATTCCTCTCATAAATTTCCATGCCAGAAAGATGATCAAAACGTTGTGATGGGTTGTATTGATCATCTGAACCAATTAATAATATCATTTCCTTAATAATAATGGAAAAAAGTTTTTAATTTGGCTTAAATATATTGTGATAAGTGATAAGTTCAGTATCACAATTTGTCTCGAATTGTAACAATTGAGTGTATTGTTACACACATTTTGCTGTTTTATTTTATATTACAGTTTTTTTTATATTGCTGTTGCTGCTACTTTATAAAATTAAATAATATTAGCCACCCAATGGACAGGTTTTAATAAGCTATAAAAAAACCCCAGCTATATATTGGGCACTCTTTCTCTAAATTGATATGTCATTCCTGTAGTTCAGTTAAAGGTGCTGTATGTAACTTTTTTACTCTACTAAAGCGTAAAAATACCATAATATGTTTGCAGATATTTAGTAAAGATGTTAAGTTCCCATACTCGTTTCTCTGAATAACACTTCTACAGCCAGTTATTTTATTTTGTCAGTCGGGTTTTGTTGTGTTCATAGACATCTTATAGATAGACGCCCTATAAATCGCTACTGCCTATTGGCACGGATGAGCCGTGGGGCCGCCATCTTAAACCGGTCTTCCGTTCCGCTCAGTGTAATCTGTTTGGCAGGTGATATGAGCTGTCAGCCCATTTAATTAATCATATCTCACTAAATATCGAACTGATTTTCATGCAGGTTTTTTTTTGCTGCAAAGGTCATATGTAGCTATGATATGGGACACATTGGATATTTTATTCACAAAATACAACCAATAGTACGGTAATGTTAAATGTTAAATCTTACTTGTGAAAAGCAATATACGAGCGATAGTCTGACAATTTGAGCAGGAATATGCTGCACAGTGCTCGTGGCATCCATTGCCGCCATCTTGAACTGGTCGTATTCCTACACTGATCCTGTAAAAAAACAAACAAAAAAAACAACAACACCAAAAAAAAAACCGGTAAACTACCGGCAGCTGTGGTTGCCAACATCATACCATAACTATACGGTGTGTTACTGTTTTTGTGTTAGAGCATATAGCTGTTAATTGAATTTTAATACTATAGCTGACAATACAGTATTTAGCTGTAAATGTCAAAAACAGCAATACACTGTATTTTTACGGTATGATGCTGGCAACCAAAGCTGCCAGTAGTTTACCGTTTTTTTTTTTTTTTTTTACTGGATCAGTGTAGGAATTCGACCGGTTCAAGATGGCGGCCGGATTTCTCATTGCCCAGCGGTCAATAGGGCATCTAGTCTCTATATGATATCTATGGTTGTGGTCTGTGTGATCTCGCCCACTGCCTGTTCACCACCCAATTGTATTTCGACACACCGGGATGCCAGCTGGCAGGAAACACAGCGTATCACAGTCTTGGAAACGAGCAAACAATCTGGGCCAGAGATTGCAGATTCCACACAACCTAAAAAGCCTCAGAATCCATCTAAAAATCTTTATGAACGAGAGCATATTAAAACGCGGATAAATCAACTCATTAAATTAGAGTGTGTAAGTCTCCTCGGTTTCGTTATCAATTGTGCTCGCTCCTGTTGCGTGTGCTCAAACTGGCAACCTGCGTGAGCTTTGAGTGTGAGGAGAAGGGGGCGGGGTTACCAACTTCTATATAGTCTTATATTATACTTCCTTAACAGAACAATACTTCATTTGTTTGTTTATTTATCAACATGAAGTTACCAAAAGCGTCCAAGAACATGACACACAGAGCAATTGAGTTCACTTGAGCAATATATGAAGCTAAAGAGATCCGAAGACCTGTTTTTGTGGTACATAAACTGTGTCTGATTTGGTGTGTCTGTGACGAAACATTTAAAACGAGTTCCTTTTGATGGTCACCATTGAGGTGGTTGCTTTAAGAAACAATTAATTTCTACATTTTTCATCATCATGTTCCCATCCCATTTCCATTAGCTTCTGTTTCCCATTGTTTTCCCTTTTAACCCTAAAACCGTATTCTGGACAAATGTGGGCAAAATAGTTTTGATTTATTTAAAAAAAAAAAAAATACTTCCCTTGATCTGAGCGGTACAAGATTTGGCTACTTTTCCTAAGTTTGGCTCCTGAACACACACATTTTATTTATTTATTTTTTTGACTCAATTCTACAATGTTAAGTGGGTAAAAAAAACCTGCTTAATCTTGTATTTGGGTCAAAAATCGGCACCCATAGAAATGAATGGGAAAAACGGTAATTTAGAGCATTCTAAAATAAGCCAAAATAAGACACCAGGTGACAGCAAAGTCACTTCATCTTTAGGTTTTAGCTCTAAGAACTTATTGGAATGATATTTTAATGTAGTTAAAAAAATAAAATAAAACTACATAGTAATTTATTGACATAGAAATAATTTAAATAGAAAATATCGTACTTTTTGAAGTAAATAAATTCAAAAATACCCCCAAAATAAATAAAAAACACCATACATGGATAGACAAAACTTTATCGAAGACAGAGACATAACATTTATAGTAAATAAAAGTTAGGATCACACCTGAGTCCTCTGTGCCCACATTTGTCCACAATTACAGGATTAAGGGCTATAAAGTGAATACGGTTTGAGGGCTACATCAAGACTTTTCGAGCCTGTTCTCATCCTTTGGCGTCATATATGTGACGCCATATGACATTTCGTTGAAATACTGCGCACATGGCACCCTTTAGCGTCGATATAACACGCAGAACCCAAGGCGTCATATAGGTGACTAGCATCCTTTAGAGTCAATATGAGACGCAGACCCTACCCCAGACCTAAACTTACCCATAACAGTGCGTGTTATATTGACGCTAAAGTAGTAGGTGCCATGTGCGTAGTACTTCGATGAAATGTCATATGGCGTCAATCCATCCATTCCACGCCCTTTCTTCTTGTCTGTTTTTCAGTGATGCTGTTCTTTCCCATGATTTCCCACTTTGATTTCCATTCCTTTATTGACCCCTCCACCCATCAGCGTTCCTCCTACACAATGAACACACACACAAGTGCCGTTTTAAGCTCTTCCCACAGGTCTCACAAATTTCATATCGGATCACAATGGTGTTGTACAACACCAGAGAGCCCGCTGTGCATTAAGTGCAAAGAGAGTGCGACCTCAATATCTTCCTGAATTAACACACTTTCAGTATGGTCAAGGACTTAGGCTGGTTGAATTCATATGAGAGCGCTTTTACTTTACGTGTGTCGAATGTGTCACTTTCAATCTATAACGTCGAAATCCTTGTGGATAAGAGCTCATATTAGTCTGTGTGTGTCCTGTATTTCGCCCTCAACCTGGTGGCACCTACATCGCTCAGGGCTCTGGATGGAAGCCATGTTGGATTAGGGTGCCATTTTTAATTATCAGTTTCTCTTGGTTTTTCTCACTCTGTCCTTATCATCTCTCTTTCTCACACACACACACACACACACACACTTCGCCTCTTTTTTTCATTTTTATCTTCCTCGCTCTTTGAAATATTGTCTTTCAACCCTTTTTTCATTAATGAGTGTTTCTTCTGTTATGGACACTTCTAGTATGGGATTTTCATGAAATAAACTTTCTTACAACAAACCAACATTAAGCCTAAAAACGGTGTATACACTACCGTTCAAAATATTTCTACTCTTATTTGATGAAAAATAGAGTAAAAACAGTGATTTTTGTGTTACAATTTTTTTTGTTGTTTTTTACATTTTATTTTAATAGCTATTTTTTTTGTAAATGCAGTTAATTTATGGAATGGTAAAGCAGAATTTTCAACATGTGTTGTTTTATCTTCATGGTTTTTTTTTCGTAAATACACTAAAAAATATATATGATCAGTAAGTTATGGCAACATGTTTTTGCATTGATTTAACTTATCAAAACACGTTTTTCAATAAAATTTTCAAGTTGAAATGACTGTAGGATATAATGTAGAAAGTTCATAGGAATAGCATTTTTTATATAGAAATTGTACAAATGTAAAAGTTTTTGTTGGGTTATACAATTTGAGATGTGGTGGAAATCAAGGGAACACCTTTTTGGAATAAAATGGGAGACTCCATTTTGCTAAGGTTAATTACATATGCATTTTTTTTTGCATAATTGTACACAATTACATTTATCGGAGATTGAACTTTAAAAAATATCATTTGTTAACAGGTGATTTCGTTATTTTTGTAGATCGTGTGTATCATGTTCATCAACGGTGACCCAAAAAGCTTGTGTTTGTCAAACTCCAGCCTTCATACTGTGAGACGGTCGTGTGTTTGGCAGCTGTTGAAATCTTTTTCATTTGTGGTTCTGTCAGCTGTTTGTTTGCCACAAATCCACAACCTAAGATATTTGGACAGAAAACAGAACTGAAGAGGTGCTGTTCTTCTGAAATCGATTCCCCCTTTCTTCTTAAAAGCCTCTTCAAAACAATTCATTCCCTTTGGTAAAGTTGCCTGCTACAGAGTTTGTTGTTTGCTATGTATAATAAGGGCATCAGGCTTGAAATAGAACGTTGACATAGACACTTGTGCTGTAGATCTGGACTCTTAAAACACAAACATGCTTGTCAAACTGACAACACTTTACATTTTTGAGTAGGTAGATCAAACATGCACTGTGTCTGAAATCAAAAACTTCCCTACTATATAGTATGCAAATGATAGAGTATATGTCCAAATCAACCCGATCTCACAGCAATTCATACAAATTTTACGAGTTGGCTAATTCATACGACCAAACTCATACGAATTTGTAAGATTTTTTCTAAATTTGACATATTTTACGAGTTGCCCCATTCGTATTAATTCGTAAGAATGATCTACCCCTGACCCCGCTACTAAACCGTTCCACCAGTGGGGTTTAGACAAAGCATATGAATTTGTACAAGTGAGGTCATACAGATTCATACAAACTAGTCACATTTTAGTCATTCGTACGAATTGGTCGTGAGAGAGCGTTGGTCCGAATACATAGTATTCGAAAAACAGAAGGCGAAAGTCCCCAGATGATGTACTACTTTTGGCGAGATTCTGAAGTGCGCATTCGATGGATACTATACTATCCCATGAGGCCATGGGGGAGAGGCTTTATGAATGGCAGTGAAGGGGCGTAACTAACGCTGGTTGGTCACATGATGACAACATGGCGGATGTTGATTACAAAACTATATAGAACATACTTTTTTAAGGGTAAAAGGTTGTCACGAAGTACAAATTCAAATGCACTATTCAGACAGATTTTGGATGCACCGATGCTTGTTTTAAACAATTTAGTGCAAAGCTTTATGGGACATCAATGCAGCAAACTTAGTTTGCATAGACTACAATGTCACTTATAAAACTACAACACAAATAATAGTGATGACTCATTTTGTAATACTTTCATCTAGATGCTAACATGCTAACGTCTATGATATTAAGACATAATTTAATGACATTAGTTTGTCTCGATATTGGCTCACTTACTACATTTTTTAAAGTGTGTACTTTCCCTCTTGTGAAGTGGGTGTTTTTAGTGTGCTATACAACTAGGCCTATTTGAATAAGGATTTATTCTGTCTTCACATCCTCCTGGAAAGTCCCTAGCTATGAGTTTGGAAATCATAATTACATGATGTGTGTTTTAAGTGATTTTGGTAAGAATATAAATTATGTTTTTGGCAATTTCTCTCTCTTTATTTTTTTTTTCTACTGGCTGACAAAGACAGTTGCTCTAATGCAACAAAATGAAGAGAAAAGGATGTGCATTAAGTGTGTAATTTATGCTTTTTGTCTTTCTTGTACTGCCACAAAGAATGATGTGAAATGTCCCATTACGCCTTACAAGCTTGTCGCTTGATAACCTAAATGAGAAGTACTTGCTAAGCTTTAACAGTATTCATCTTCAATGATACAATAATCACATGCACTGAATGCAACACAATCAACTAAATTGTACATATATCTCTATAAATTGTAAAGCATTTACCTCTAATGGCTTCTCACTCACTTACTCACTCACTTAATCACTCACTCACTCACCCACTCACTCACTGACTCACTCACTGAGTCACTCACTCATCCACTCACTGACTCGCTGATTCACTCACTCACTCACTGACTCACTCACCCACTCACTCACTGACTCACTCAGTCACTCACTTACTCACCCACTCACTGACTCACTGATTCACTCACTCACTGACTCACTCAGTCACTCACCTACCCACCCACTCACTGACTCACTGACTCACTCACTCACTTTTTCATTCACTCACTCACTCACTCACTCACTCACTCACTCACTCACTCACTTTTTCACTCACTCACTCACTCACTTACTCACCCACTCACTGACTCACTGATTCACTCACTCACTCACTCACTTTTTCATTCACTCAGTCACTCACTCAATCACTCACTTACTTACTCACTCACTCACTGACTCACTCACTGACTCACTGATTCACTCACCCACCCACTCACTTACTCACTCACTCACTCACTCACCCACTCACTCACTGACTCACTCACTCAGTCACTCACTTACTCACCCACTCGCTGATTCACTCACTCACTCACTCACTCACTCACTCACTCACTTACTCACTCACTCAGTCACTTAATCACCCACTCACTGACTCACTGATTCACTCACTCACTGACTCACTAACTCACTCACTTTTTCATTCACTCACTCACTCACTCACTCACTTACTCACTCACTCACTCACTGACTCACTCAATCACTCACTTACTCACCCACTCACTCACTGACTCACTCACCCACTCACTCACTGACTCACTCACTCAG
Source organism: Cyprinella venusta (assembly GCA_038021265.1). Lineage (NCBI taxonomy): Eukaryota > Metazoa > Chordata > Actinopteri > Cypriniformes > Leuciscidae > Cyprinella > Cyprinella venusta. The sequence continues at coordinate 16,721,108 of CM075885.1, forward strand.
TCACTCACTTACTCACCCACTCACTGACTCACCGACTCACTGATTCACTCACTCACCCATTCACTCACTGACTCACTCAGTCACTCACTTACTCACCCACTCACTGACTCACTGATTCACTCACTCACTGACTCACTCATTCAGTCACTCACTTTTTCATTCACTTACTCACTCAGTCACTCACTCACTCACTTTTTCATTCATTCACATGTTCATTCTTTCATTATTGAATTAATTCATTCACTCACTCGTTCATTCTCACTTACTCACTCACTTGTTCATTCAATCTTTCATTCGTTTGTTGCTTCATTCATTCCCTTGTTTTCTCTAATTCATTCATTCATTCATTCATTTGTTCAAAATGAACCACATAACATTTTACAACATGAACTACCTTTACCACTTAATAAATAATAATAATAATAACTTAATACCTAAAACTTAAGAGGCTTAATAACACAAAACAATAACTCATGCATTCATTCTTGCAGGTTTACACCACATTAAGTTTTACAACCTTTTACAACCAAAACTAACCTTACAACTTATTCATTTGTTTTATTATTTCTATTTGTGTGTCCCAATAAAAATTATGACATCACCCATTTTGTACTCTCTCCTTCAAATTTTTAAAGCAGTTTTTTATTCAGATTTTAAAACATATTCATCATAGAATATGTATTCAAGTCATTTTATATATGAATAACATTTTTTTAAATATTTCTTTGAATATATTGAATAAATGAATAGACCAAGTAGACCAACACTGTAGTAAAGTTGAGGGGCGTTTCAACGACGATGGACTCGAGAAAGGGATGGGGTACAAGAAATGTGTATCAGGCCATTCATCCAATGAACCAGTGAACCGATTTCTCCCCTTCACACAGAATCATACAAGTAATTACCATAGCCAGATTGCACGTAGCACATGGTAGAAGTGCTGCTGTGGAGAGTTTTGTGAGTAATGTGTAAATGAGGGTTTCACTTGGCTATTCAAATGGACAAGTTGTAGTTATTAAATGTAGGCGCCATTAGATACCATTAGCTTCCCGTTATGAGATCCCTCTTCTTTCAAACAATTATTGTTCCAAAAAAAAAAAAAAAAATCATTTACCAGACCTGGCTCCAACCTCTGCTAACTATTCATTTAGAGTAAAAAAAAAAACGGTCATGGACTAAAGCGGCGATATGGCGGACAGTGCTTCATTCTGTTCAGTGAGAGCTGTAATAGCTGTTGATGTGGGTTTCCCAATTGGTTTTCCCAAGACTGAAGGTTTTCGAGTGTGTGTGGCCCACATACTGTACGCAGTTTCTATTGTAGGACCTGTAACCGCAGATATTGCGAGGCCTTTCGGACTTCTAGCTGCTTAATGGCTGACAGTCACTAGCTCCTGTGTAGGCGGGGTCAATCCCAAGAGGCCACAAATGGAAACGGGCGTTTGAAGTACAATCACTTTAGTTGGTGCCTACTTCAGCGCATTATATTAGTTCAGAAATACACACACATACTGTATACAGACTACTGTATATATGCCAGATGCCATTTATGTTCATATGTTTCCCGGTTTTGCCATTTGGTTCTAAATTGAACATATTGGAATGTAATTGCGTACATGTTTATGCAAGGGAAACGTTGTCTATAATTTTAATAAAGGCAATGACATTTGAAAAGAGCTCTGTGTTAGTCGAAGCTACAGTATGAGAGAGAGAAGCTTTAATATCCAGATGTGTTTTGATGTTGATGCAGATTAGTGGATTGTTTGAAATATGCATCTATGATTTATTGGTTTATCATGTGGCGAGGTTGGCCCATCGTTTCTTCTAGAAGAAGTTGATGTTTTAAATATAGATTCAAACGTTCCTGCGAGAAAGTGGAACAAAGGACAGAATGAGGGAGAGATGATTGCAGTTTGAAATAGTGTGTTATCCATAATTTTATTACTTGATATGTGTAATGGCAATTTTTTTTAGTAAATAAATGTAGTAAACTATTTTAATAAATAAATAAATAAATAAATATATATATATATATATATATATATATATATATAAACTATTTTAGTATATATATATATATATATATATATATATATTTATTTATTAGATGAAAAAGATACACTAAATAACAATTTTACAAACAAAAAATAATCAGGGTAACACATGACACTGATACAATAATGTACAAAACAATAAGCATTTTAGTAAAATATTATAATTTATGATGTCATATTAGTTTTACATTTTTTAACCGTTTAATCACATTTAACCCATTAACAGGTGTTTATCATATCATTTTTTTTATCTTTTCATGTAAAAACTACAAACATGTCTACAGTGCATCCTAAAATGTTCCAGATAGCATGTGTACTTACGTTCAAATATTTTGATGTTATACATTTTTTTTTTCCTAAGGATCAAACTGAAATGAAATCGTTGTTCTTTAAAAATCTTGCTTGACAGATTTGATCTCTATTCAATTTCATTGTATCAAAAGAGACACTTTAAAATACTATAAATAGTTACTTGTGTTCCACAGAAGCAAAGATGACCTATTAAATTATGAAAGATTTAATAATGTATTATTATCCCAGAAGATAATAAATATCATTTAAATATTGTGTTTCAAATGCACCTTTATTCCTCGGACGTAAGGAATCCTCTTCCCACTGCTGTTTTTGTGTCGTTCAGGCTGCCATTCCTGAGGAATCCAGGCCGTTCACCTTTCTCAATGGTGGCGGAAGTCCGACCGCAGTGTTCCGTGGCCCTATCAGCGTCCTCGGTACCGTAGCAGCACTCCCATGAGGGCCCTGAGCCAGTATCGATCGCATGGGTCAAAGGTCACCCGTGCGGGACTTGTTAGCTGAAGGCTACGTGCAGCCAAAAGGTGATGTTAAACACAATATCGATCCAACATCCCTCCCTGATAGAGAGCGAAAAATGAAAGAAAGAATGAACAAAGAAAAAGGCACAAATGAGCAAGAGTAGTAGAAGGAGCAAGAGATAAGGAATGAGATGAGATGAAAGAGAAGATAGAATGGAGGAACTGGAGAATGAATTTGGCGACAAGAGAGGAATATAGAATATAGTTCAGTGGGAAAGAATGAAAATAGCATACAATTGACAGTTCGGTGCTAAGGAAGTTCAGTACAAAAAGTGGTATAGCTAGGACTGGGTGGCATCAAGACAACTGTTCTGTATCTGTTCTGTTGTTGATTATTCTCTCCTTATCAGCATCACACTCTTTTTCTGTTTTTATCTTGCCCTGTCTCTTCCTCTGCGAAAGCTGAGCTTTGACTGATATAGGCTTTTCATTTTTGTCCATCAGTGAAGACAGTAAACATGTCAACTGTCAACTATATAACTAAATAAATTCATTCACAATTTAGGCTACACATTCATGATTGATCTTATGCCTATTACAGGGCTTTACAATCTAATAGGTCCTAAATTTGAGGTTGTTAGGGGATTCAATTTTTTTATTTCTCTGATATGTGCATTTCAAGATGTTTGAAAGCCAAAAAAGGATAAGAAATGGCTTTAATACCATTTTTGCAGGGATTCGATTATTTGTCAATACCTGCACTCTCATCTCCTTCCTTTTTCTCTCCGTCTCCTCATCATCTTCTCCTCATCTTTCCCTGTCACATTAACAAAACGGCTTTGTGAATGTGTCTTCTCCCCTCACAATGACAGTAAACTAATTGTTAGGCTACATTACCTGATGAGTCATGTTACATAGGCCTATTTTCAGTTCAAAATGGTTTATTAGACAAACGTTTATTAGTTTTCCTGATTATTTTTGGGAATTTAACATTTATGACCTAAAAAACGGTCAAAATGAAATGTTTAGTTTAGCTACTTATCATATCTCGTACTTGACTGTAAACTGAAATAAAATTTGCGCTCTGAAGCTTCTGAGCATTAACCCCGCCTACTTTGATTTGATTGGTCATCTCAATTATTCTGACAAGCAGTGACTGACCAATGAGACTTAGATGAACACACACACAGTCCTCTATTTCTGATGTGGCTACCCTATCTCACGACCAATTCGTACGAATTCAACAAATGATTAAAAAGTGTCTAATTCGTACTAATTCGTACGACCTCATTCGTATGAGTTCGTACGATTTGTCTAAACCCATGTGATGGGTAGGTTTAGGGGCGGGGTAAGGGGTAGGTCATTCGTACGAATTCATACGAATTGGCCAATTCGTAAAATATGTACGATTTAGTAAAATCGTACTAATTCGTGCGAGTGAGGTCGTAATTAGCCCTTTTTCAATCATTCGTCGAATTCGTACGACTTGGTCGTGAGATCGGGTTGGATGTGCTCGGCGCAACTGCGGATTGAAGATGAAGAACGTGCTGGATCAGATTATAACGAATGAAGCAAACACAAATTTTTGTAGCCTACACTTCATCACAAATTTGTATTAGAGCCAGACCGATATATCGGCAGACCGATGTTATCGGCCGATATTAGGCATTTTCCAAACTATCGGTATCGGCAGTTATAATGGCCGATAAATGAATATTTCGAAAATAAAATAAAAACGGACGAAACACACTTGAACCATGGCATGAGTGTTGGAGTTGTATAGTTTGTCCACCAGAGGGCACTCTACACCGTTCCTGTTGGCAACACTCGTTGAGTTGGTCACGATACATACATTGCTTGAATAACAATTAAAATAACATCCCCATCAGTTCTCTTAACTCAAATAAGCATGACAAAAAAATTAAATAAATAAAATATCGGCCGATATATTGGAATATCTGATTTTAAAACCCCAAAATATTTGTATCGATATCGGCCTTCAAAATCCTTTATCGGTCGGGCTATAATTTGTATATATAAATATGATACCGACATGATAATTTTTCAAAATTAATCAAAAGTGCCATTTTTTTAAACAAATATCAATGATAATGTTGTGGTCAATAAAACTAAATGCATTTGATTATAATTAACATGACAATGTGTGCATGACAAAACTAAAGTATCCTAAACGCGTTGCTGTTGGTTGCGTCACTTGCGCGTGACTGTCTTGCTTATTCCTATTGGTTGACGTGGATCAGCTGAGAGTCAGATGGTGTATCACGATGGTGTTCTTCTTCCATAAGGGGGTTTGCCATCACGACAGCTTTGTTTACCGGTGGACTGTTAAAGAACGTGACACTCACTTCGGACACACAGAAATCATGTAGAATTGAACCAATCAGATTAACCAATCAATGGTTCTTATTTTGTGTGCCAAGTGCACCAGACTCTCAGCCAATAGTCCATGGGTATGACGCCTGAAGCTGAGAAAATAAATAAATAAATAAATAAAAATAAAAATAAATCTGCTCTGGTTAAAAAAAAAATATTCAGTGGAGAATTTAGAGCAATTTTGACACTTTTATTTCATGTTTTAATTATGCCATTGTTTCATTTAATTATAAAAACAGCAGAAAACAATTATTGAGCATATTAGTCTGACAGCTCAAAGGTGATGAAATGCCCAGATATGCACTTATAAACACATTTACAGCCAACATTTATTGCAATGCCAGCTTTGAATCATAGAGGGTGCTAATGCTACAATCATGGACATTGTCAAGTTGTTGGATATAGCTAATTACAGCTTTGAAAGCCAGGTTTGTGTGTGTATGTGTGTGTGTGTTTGGGGTTGTGGTGTGTGTGTGGAAGTTTTCACACATAGGATCTGCCTGACTAACTTCTGTCACATGACTGGCTAAAAAGGAAGCACAATGAAGTCCATTGTTTAGAGAGTCGACAGTTTGGAGCTTAATTATATGGCTAGGAGCCGAACGCAGAGCATGTGGCATTAAGATGATAGTGTGATGTGTGTGTGTGTGTGTGTTTGTCTAATCCATCCATCATATAGGGACAGTCTGTTGTTGAACGCTACTTTCTACTGCATCAACGTTAGCCTAATAGGATATAACTGTCTTCATTTCAACATTAACTTTCAAACGGCTGTAGTATTCCTGCTTATGAAATGTGTCTGTAGGAGATTTACTCTCTATGGAGTGTTAATTTGTGTGTCTGTGCTCAGCAATTTGTGGAGTGGTTTGAGTCTAGAGACTGTCAAGTCTGTTATGTGCTTTCTCCTCATTACATGAGTCCCACTCCATTTGTAGCGCTCCTCTTTTTTCTTTTCTCTCCACACTTCTCTCCTATTCTTTTCTCCTCTTCTCTCATGTCTTTTCTAGTCCCCACAAATGTCTCATCACATCTGATATCTCCTTTTGTTCTCCTCTCAGCCTCTCCTCTATATGATCTCCCCTCTCATCGTCTTTTGTATCTATCTTACTCTGTCTTTTCTCCTTATCTTTCATCTTTTATCCCATTTTCCTTTGACCTCTCATGCAAACTTTCATCTCTACATATCCGTCCTGTCCTCAGTCTTCCTCCAATTTCTCCTGTCTTTATCTCATCTCTTCTCATTCTATTTCTCCTCTCTTTCCATTTCTCCTCTTGCATCTAATCACTCCTCACGTTTTATCCTTAATTCTCTCCTCTCCTCACCTCTGTACATCCATCCTCTCCTCTCCTTTCCTCCTCTACATCTTCTCTGTACATCCATCCGCTCATCTCCTCTGTTCCTCTCCCCTCCTCCTCTACATCTCCTCTCTTCTACATCTCCTCTCCTCTCATCTGTTCCTCTCCTCTGTTCCTCTCCCCTACTCCTCTACGTCTCATCTCCTGTCCTCTCGTCTGTTCCTCTTCCCTCCTCCTCTACATCTCCTCTCCTCATTTCCTCTCCTCTCCTCATCTAACATCTCATTAACCCTCCTTGGTTCCTTTCCTCTGTTCCTCTCCCCTCCTCTTCTACTCTCCTCTGTTCCTCTCCCCTCCTACCTCTGTCTCCTCTCCTCCCCGCTATTCCTCTCCTCTGTTCCTCCTCCTCTTTTCCTCTCCTCCTCTACATCTCCTCCCCTCTGCTCCTCTCCCCTCCTCCTCTACATCTCCTCCTCTACTCTCCACTCCTCGGTTCCTCTCCTCTCCTCTGTTCCTCTTCCCTCCTCCTCCTCTACATCTCCTCTCTTCTACATCTCCTCTCCTCTGTTCCTCTCCCCTGGTCCTGTACATCTTCTCTCATCTGTTCCTCTCCTCTGTTGCTCTCCCCTTTTCCTCTACGTCTCATCTCCTCTCCTCTCCTCTCCTCTGTTCCTCTCCCCTGCTCCTGTACATCTTCTCTCATCTGTTCCTCTCCTCTGTTCCTCTCCCCTTTTCCTCTACGTCTCCTCTCCTCTCCTCTCCTCTCCTCTGTTCCTCTTCCCTCCTCCTCTACATCTCCTCTCCTCATTTCCTCTCCTCTCCTCATCTACTTAACCCTCCTTGGTTCCTCTCCTCTGTTCCTCTCCCCTCCTCCTCTACTCTCCCTCTCCCTCTACTCTCCACTGTTCCTCTCCCCTCCTACCTCTATGTCTCCTCTCCTCCCCGCTATTCCTCTCCTCTGTTCCTCCTCCTCTTTTCCTCTCCTCCTCTACATCTCCTCCCCTCTGCTCCTCTCCCCTCCTCCTCTACATCTCCTCCTCTCCTCTCCTCCTCTCATCTCCTCTCCTACTCTACTCTCCACTCCTCGGTTCCTCTCCTCCCCTCTGTTCCTCTTCCCTCCTCCTCTACATCTCCTCTCCTCATTTCCTCTCCTCTCCTCATCTACTCTCCTCTCGTCGGTTCCTCTCCTCTGTTCCTCTCCCCTCCTCCTATACTCCCCCTCCTCCTCTACTCCCCAATGTTACTCTCACCTCCTCCTCTACATTTCCTCTCCTCCCCTCTGTTCCTTCTCCTCTTTTCCTCTCCTCCTCATAATCTCCTCCCCTCTGTTCCTGTCCTCTCCTCCTCTCCTCCTCTCAGCTCCTCTCCTCCTCTACTCTCCTCGGTTCCTCTCCCCATCTCCTCTACATCTCCTCTCCTCATTTCGTCTCCTCTCCTCATCTACTCTCCTCGGTTCCTCTCCTCTGTTCCTATCTCCTCCTCTTCTACGCTACCCTCCTCCTCTACATATCCTCTCCTCTGTTCCTCTCTCCTCCTCTACTCTCCACTGTTCCTCTCGCCTCCTCCTCTACATCTCCTCTCCTCCCCTCTGTTCCTCTCCTCTGTTCCTCCTCCTCTTTTCCTTTCCTCCTTTACATCTCCTCCCATCTGTTCCTCTCCCCTCCTCCTCTACATCTCTTCCTCTCCTCTCCTCCTCTACTCTCCTCTCCTCTGTTCCTCTCCCATCCTCCTCTACATCTCCTCCTCTCCTCTCCTCCTCTACTCTCCTCTCCTCTGTTCCTCTCCCCTCCTCCTCTACATCTTCTCTCGTCTGTTCCTCTCCCCTCCTCTCCTCCCCTCTGCACCTCTCCTCATCTCTTCTGTACCTCTCCTCCTTTGTACCTCTCCTCCCCCTCTCCTCTGTACCTCTCCTCTCCTCTGTACCTCTCCTCCTCTCCTTTGTTCCTTCTCTGTCCTCTGTACCTCTCCTCTCCTCTGTACATCTCCTCTCCTTTATAACTTTCCTCTCCTCTCCTCTGTACCTCTCCTCTTCTCCTCTGTACATCTCCTCTCATCTCCTCTCCTCTCCTCTCATCCTTTCTGTCTGCCTGCAGTGATGTCATCCCACTATGTTCCGCCTTCAGCTCTAAAAGTCTCTCACTCTCACACAGCAGTCCAGAAAGCATGATTATTTTTACCTCTCCTCCTCTCCTCTGTACATCTCCTCTCCTCTGTACCTTTCCTCGTTACATCTCCTCTCCTCTCCTCTCCTCTCCTCTCCTCTCCTCTCCTCTCCTCTCCTCTCCTCTCCTCTCCTCTCCTCTCCTCTCCTCTCCTCTCCTCCTTTCTGTCTGCCTGCAGTGATGTCGTCCCACTCTGTTCCGCCTTCAGCTCTTTTAAAAGTCTCTCACTCACACACAGCAGTCCAGAAAGCATGAATATTTTCATACACATCCTCTGAGACTACGTTCTAATGCAGTGCATGCTTTTTATGACTATGTGTGTGTGTGTGTGTGTGTGTGTGGACATATGTAGGAGGGATTGAAATCCTCAGAAAGAATGCTCTTATTCGGAATGTAATCTCACACACAGCGGTTGCCTCCGGTTCCACAGGTGAGTGTGTTATAAAAGAACAGTGTCCCACTGTGGAGTGTCTGGTTTAGGAACTGCTCTGGTTATGCGCCGGCATGGTTTAAAGGAAGTCTCTGTGTTAGTGAGTGTGGGCTAAATATTGTGAAATTTGTTGTTTCTCTGAATCTTTTTTTAAAATTATTTTTTTCATGGAAATGATCATATATTTTAAATCTTTACAGAAAAAAAACACTATTTTTTATTTTGCTGCTTTGGGCAAGCAATTTGTGCATGTGTTTATCCATGTCTGCTTCATTCCTGGGCTCAGTGTGTGCGTTTGTGTTGTTGCCCACCCCCCACCCCCCAATTACAAATTGTTATTGAGATAAGATTACTCACCTGTAATGTGAGTTTAATTAAAGCCCTGTTTGTTTCCTGTGGGCCAGCACAGTCTTCACTTAGTGGAGAGAGAGTTACATGCTGTGCCCCCAGGGACCCCAAATGCCACTCAACCATTTAAAACAGTAAACTAACAAATCTCTTTTGTTTTTGCCCATCTTTCCAGTTTCCATCTCATCAAGCCTTGTTTAATTCCTTTTTTTTATCTCTTAAAGGAACAGTTCTGCCATATACTCACCATCATGTTCACAATTCATTTCAATGGAACATAATAGAAAGTTATTCAGCAGCTCACCAGAGCTGCTCTTTTCCATACAGTACAATGAAAGAATAAGTAACCAGGAGCTGTCAAAATCAGTCAAAAGAAAGTAGTACAAAAGAAAATCTCGCCGTAGCTGTCAAATCTAATTTGCTTCGTCAAGATAGCATTTTTTTTTGGATGTTTAGGAAATGTTTTAAATCATTTCTGTCAAAAAAAAAATAAAAAATAAAAATGGATTTGTGCATAGGCCTGAAGACAAATAGACAAATGCGCACTGTTTATAATGTAGCTATTATTAATCAAACTTCATCAAGCAAAAAATATTTACTGAATAAATATTTAACAGCTATATGTCATTATCCAAATTGTATTTATAATGCTTAACTTCTTAAATTATGTATTTTTCAGTTTTGCAGTGGTAACAAAATTGAGATTTTTATCGACTGCTGAAAATTTGGTGTCATCATGACACTATTGTGATGCGGATTGACTGAGGCTTGATTTAGAGAACAGTCTGTCCAAAATCTCTCTCTCTCTCTCTCTCTCTCTCTCTCTCTCTCTCTCTCTCTCTCTCTCTCTCTCTCTCTCTCTCTCTCTCTCTCTCTCTCTCTCTCTCTGCCCCATCTGCTCCCACTCATCTGTCCTTTGCCATTGATTCTTTATGAAATACAGCACTGTTTATATTCACTCAGAACCCAACATGAGCACACTGAAAGACATATTGATTTTTTTAAAGAATGTGTGTGTGTGTGTTTAAGAGTTAAGCAGTATCTTAGGCACAATCACAACCCCCTACTGACACTGACAAACTGGCCTTGACACACAACGTTTCAGGGAATGAGAGAATGAGAAAAAAAAAGAATCGAATGTGAGCTTTAAAAGACGCTGATGGAAGAGGAAGGATTTGCTGCTTGTTAAAGAGGCGTTTAAAGAAAAGAGTTACAGTCAACAAACGGGATATAAAGAAAAAGGATTAGACGGAAGGATGGAGCAATAAAGAGAGAAGGAGAGAGAAGGGTTGTTAATGTTGATGAATGCCATGTCCAGGGATGAGGAAGACACAAACTAGTCTGTGGCATTTGGGCTGCCATGTCTCCTTTGTGCTACCTATTTCCTCTAGTTATTATCGTGGGCTGACCTTAGAGGAATTTTCCGGGTTATTTACAACGTTATGTCTACGGACCCCAACTGTGGCATGCTGTTGATTACCATACTTTTGACTCGTCCTTCGCTATAAATACATTTACAGCGGTGCACTTAGTTTGTGCAACAGACATGAATGATACCTCCAATTATGTGGCTTGTTGAAGAAAGATGCAACATTATATTTCTAAGCTGTAATCTTTTTTTTTTTTTTTTTTTCTTTTGTCTGGTCGATGATAAAGCGGGTGGAAAAAAATCTCACTGACTTACACTGAAGAAGGGCCTTGGGCAATATCTTATAGAGATTCTGTTGACTTCGGCCTGTAATTGACAACCGGAATCCAGAACAGCCTAGCAACACCCTAAACCAGGTAGAAATGTGATTTTCAACAACAACAAAAAACACACCCGGAACACCTTGGATACCACATAACAATTCTTTAAGTTTGAGTAGCGTTAAGGTCACTAGTTTTCTTAAAATAATGCAAACTACACCAAAACTAAGGCATAATAGACAATTGAAATGCACACAGGGGAAAATAATACTCAACCAACATGTACAAAACCCCCTCAGTGATGGCAGATAAATGCATGGAGCCCATGTACAAACCCATTTATAGGGCAATTACTGGGGCTAATTCAGATAGGGCTGAAATGGAACCCATAGATAATAGAACCCTATAGGCTGCCCACACATAGAAACCAGGGCAAAGGGGGACACATTTAACACTATCCAAATAGCAACGGGTACTTGTTTTCCACATGCAGGTACCTTTCATTAGCCACAAATTAAGTCCACAAAGGGAAGTAACATTAGTGATGCATGTCCCGGTGGCCAACCCCCCTCTCATAAGCTTTAAAAATGGCCCAGATAGGCTCAAACTTCCTTACATAGCACGTGCAGGCCAATGAGCTAATGGATCGAACTTACTTGCGTGTATAACCACTTAAACATTACACGTATTAGCATGAGACTTGCTTATCAACCCTGTATATAGCTAAATGTAGGCCTGTAGCTAAATAAATCTGGTTACTTTACTTGCCATCCATTAACACTCTGATGGTCCTCGGTCACTTCTGACCGAATAATTTTCTGTTTTGAATGATTAAAAATCACAGCTTCATCGGAAGGTTATGATACTTGGTGACTTTTTTGGCATTTGGTATGTGAATACAAAAAAATAAATAAATAAAAATGAGTTCATGATCCGAGCATGCTAAGTGTTCGTAAAAAAAAATAGTCACACTCATGGTCTTCAGTCAGAAATGACCGATCCATAGGAAATGAATGGGAAATTTACAAAAAAACAAAAATTCTCTTAATATTTGTTTGTACAATCTACAAATCGGCCACGATTCTTGAAAGAAGTATACTGCAGTATAAGGGGTGCCACTCTACAACATCAAGAGTGCAAAAAATTTACACCCACCCACACACACACACATACAAACACACTTTTATACACATACACACCAATAAATTCAGACTACAAAAAATCTGTTTTGAATTTTTTTAAATCACAGCTTCATCGGTATGTTACGAAACTTGGTGACATTTCTGGCTTTAGGTATGTGAACACACAAAAAAAAATTGAGTTCATGATCCGAGCATGCTAAGTGGTCGTAAAAAAATTAGTCACGATTTTCGTCTTTGGTCAAAAATGACCCCCATAGGAAATGAATGAGAAATTGACAAACACAAAAATTCACAATTTTTTATTTATTTATTTATTTATTTTTTATTTTTTTTACAATTTTTTAATAAGAAATAGTTTTTGAGATTGTTTCAATTATATATTCAAATCCACAAAAAAAAAAAAAATGTGTTCATAAACAGCTGGGGAATTCACATGACTCTCCATAGAGAGCTGTACATGCCACATAGTAGTTACACCATGATTCTACGCTTTTTCTCTATACTGTAACCAGATGGTGTAATTTTCCTCAAAAAAAAAAAAAAAAAAAAAAATTCTGAAGACCTAGACTCTATATTAAACAAAAATACTGCATTATTTTTTTTTTAAATTTATTTATATATATATATATATATATATATATATATATATATATATCCATTGAACAAATAGACCATAAATATTGCATAAATATTAAAAAAATCAATCAAATTGTCCCAGGACGTGACTCATAAAGGAAGACCATCAGAGTTGTTAAACCAGGAATGGACTTGACATTACTGAATTGCATAACCAGGTTCTAGAAACGTAGTTCAACCTTAAAAAAATAGATAAATTAAATAATGTTTTAATTTAAAGCACGTAAACAAAATTAGATTACATTTAAAATTAGATTACAATGCAAAATTTATTACATTTCTTCTTTTAAATCTTCTTCAGTTCCTTGGCCATTTCCACTGTAAAACTCGTCACGACTACATTGTAAAAGCCCTGCTGGAAATCTGTATCCGCTATTGTTTACAAATCGAGGGACAAATCAAAGTTATTATTATCAAAATTAACTCGGGGCTTAGGCTTCCTCCAAGGACAGCAAGCCAAGTTAGTTTACTATTAACCTCTATGGCTGAACAGGCAGGCAAATTAGTGAAATGCTTATTTGTCTGTAATAAGCGATAGGGTTAATGAGACGCTCTGTGAACATGTCTTTTATTTTTAGCATGGTTAGCATCTTAGCCTAATTTGTGTTTGCGTTTGAATCGCTACCAAACAGCCGCATCTTTGGCATGTACATTTTGCTCCGTGTAAGATCTCTCCTCTCTTTCATCCCTTCATCGCACCCTGCCCTGCCGACGACTGGTGGCTGATGGAAACTGGAAGAAGGTTATGTAAACAAGCAATCCAGCTGCCCTCTGATTGGCCCCGTGAGAGCCATAACCTCATACGATTGGCCGGCACCTCTGAACTTTTGAGAAAGCCTGTGCTGATGAGCAAAAGTCACAGAGGAACTCCATATTTACCGCTCGGTTTCCTCCTTTGTCTCCCACCTCTGCTTCGGCGTTCGTATTTTCTTTTCATTTAAGTTCAATAAAGTGCCGCACGGATCTATTCAGTCAACAAACCATGTCGCCCCCAGCCCTGGCTCTCATAGCCCCTCCGTCTCTCTGTCGGTAAAGAGCGGCTTTATACTGATCTGTTCAAAGCACAGAGTGATTAATTTAAAGACAGATAGAGAGACAGACAGTGACTGACACAGACATCAAAAGACGAGTGCAGCTGAACTGACGGAGTGAATGGCACCTTCTGAATCAATGCTCAAAAGAGAGAGAGAGAGAGATCGGCCCTGTTTCCCCTCCCTCAGCTTGCTTTTCTGATGTATCTGTCTTCATGAAACAAGGAGGCTAGTTTTAATCTTCTGACGGGGGTGTGAAATTATGAAACAGGGTGTGCGTGAAGGAGAGAGAGAGAGAGAGAGCGGGGGTGGCGAGGTCTTTTTGTGTTTTCTGAATGATTAGGTTTTATTGAAGCTCTTCTGGCTTGTGGAGAAATTGTCTCGGCTCTTTGTGCTTATGTCTGTGCATGTGTGCAGTTGTTTTTTGGTTACTGACAGTAATTGGATGGCTGTGATTGTAATGATTGTAATATATTTGAATGTGCATTTTTTTTAAAAGGTTGGGGTTGTAAGGTCCTCACTAAGGATGCATTCATTTTATTTTTAATACAGTAAAAACTGTTATATTGTTCAAGCTACACTGTGTGATTTTCACCCCCATCTAGTGGTGAAAAGGTATATGACCATCCAGTGAATATTAATTTCTGTTCCTCTCAATTCCGATTTCGTTTTAACTCCTACGGTGGCCAATGTAGTCCAAGATTAACATGGCTTCCAGTTCGACCTCGTCCATGAGTGTTAACTCAAACGTAAACGCGAAAGGCGAAGCTTGAATTAACGGGTATATCCCTCTTTGGCTAATGTACTTTCAAGATGGAGGGGCAACATGGCGACCGACATTAGAAGCCCTTACCCGTATGTATTTTCAATGGCATATTATACACTCACGAGAATACTTTATTACTTAAACGAAGTAAATATACATTAATGAGCATATATATTTTTGAAAGAACTAAGTGTTTTTAGCTAAGAATAAACTAAGAGTTACACAGTGTAGCTTTAAGTAGGCTATTATTACTATTTTGAACAACTTTTTTTTCTAGTTTAGTATATCTTAACATTTCCAGCTTCCAATACTCCAGTCTTCAGTGTCACATGATCCTTCAAAAATCATGATATGCCAACACATTCTCACCCCAAGGCGTCACCTTTGACCATGCTTCAATATTTGACGTTTTTGGCGCCCTTTAGCGTCACTTACATGACGCGATCCTATGGCGTCATCTAGCTGACGCTAAAGGACGCCTAAAGCGTCAAATATTGAAGCATGGTCAAAATGCTCCCAAGGCCTCAGTTAGGTGACGCCTTGGGGGTGAGAATGGGCTGGATAGGCTGATTTGGTGCTCAAAAACATAAAAAAAACAATAAATGTTCTTATTTTGGGGTGAAATGTGACCCAGAAGATTCAAAAATAAATTCCGTTGTTTTTTTTTTTTTCGAGAAAATAATGGGTTGTTTTAACCATAACTTCCAAAAGCCCATGAGAAACCAAGGCAGAACACTGTGACACCAGTTGCAACTCTTTGGCTTTGTTTTGGAACGTTCAAATTGAGTTACGGTACTCTGCCTTTGTGCGTTACAGTGTTACTGTGCATATCAAATAATGCTACCTATCCAATTGTACGGTGTTCTAAAAAAATGAAAAATTTCATTAAAACTGTAATTTCATTAAAATGAAAGCCTGTGTACTTTGTACTTTGCCGCCATCCGTCCCTATAACTTCTGATAACTGTAACTCTGAGAGCTTTGTCCTGCACAAGTTTGGTCTGAACCCGCTCCATTGACAAACGTGCGATATCGTTTGCTTAGAGTGCAGAGTTGACAGAAAAAAATGTTACACATACCGTAGCAGGTGAATACAACAAAGAACTAAAGCCCCGCCTCACCCAGTTCGGGTACCGGACCTAGGCTGCGTTTCCCAAAAGCTTCGTAAGCCTAAGTTCGTAAAACGATCGTACGACTAATCTTAATATTATGGTCTGTTTCCCAAAAGCATTGTAACTTACTTACAATAGCACTTGCAAATCTTCGTAGAACTACGAGTGCTCTGGCGTAATCGTAAATCCCAAAGTGCATCGTAAAACAAATTTATCGTTCTCGCGCGTTCATGTCAAGTGTATTTTGGGAAACGTGCGTGGAATTGCGGCGAGCGTTGGAACCTTGCACAGAGCCCTCTTAAGATACATCTAAGATGTATACAGCTAAGACACATCTAGCTGGCTGAGGACCAAAACTGCGCCGGCGTCTTCAGGCCCGCCCTGAGCGCGGTCGAACCAACGCTGGACAAATATATTACAGGGAGTGATTGATAATAAAGTCTTTAAAATATTTTTTTTTGTCTTTGCAAGGCAGAGTAAGACCTTTAAAGTATCTTTCTCTTTATACTTATCTTTTGTTCTTCATTGTCTGTGATGCATTTTAAAAAGAGTTATGAGATATGCAGTGCAAAAACAGTGAGCGAGAGAGAAAACAGGGTGTTTTAAGTGATTTGTGTGTCTTCCGTGTCCCCAAAAGTACTCAGTGACCTGGAACACTGCTCAGTGATATTTCTCTCTGATGTGACTTAAACTAAATAAATATGCTTCTTCAAAGAAATAGAAGAAAATGGAGCCAAAAAAAAAGAAAAAAAAAAGAAGGGCATGTCAGGACCAAGCTTTCTGCAGTTACATACATGTGTCTGTGTGTGTATATATATATAACCCAGCCCAAATTTGGGTTAAATATGGACAGGCTCAAATGTTGGGTTAAAAATGTCATTTAAAACGTTAACTCAACTTTAACTTTCACTTTCAACTGTACATTTTTAATCACATTTTTAACCCAACATTTGGTGTTTGCTAGGGTTTTTGAGTGGTTGTCAGGTGGTAATTGTCAGGTGGTAATTTTTTATGATAGAAACTGTGGTCCAGAGTCTCCATCAATATGCTCTGCTAGTCAAACCAACACTTTTTGGGGCCACCGGAAATATATAGATATCATCTAGCAAGGCACCCAGATTAAAATGTCAGGTAACAGATAAAAGACATAAAAATCACACATAAAATGACGTTTTCCCACGCAGCCGACTCATTATTCCGACAGATGTCTCTTTATGCCATCAGCCCCTCTCACAGACCGATAGAGATGGAGAATATGCAAAGAGAGAGGCTGAACACTCACTTTTAATGGCTATTTAAAGGGTAAGTCAAAGACCTGCAAAAATTACAAGCATTTCTGAGAGGTCGCTCCCATTGGCGTCGCTCCAGACACTAGAAAAAGCGGTTAATGAAACGAACGTTAAACGTATCTGTGAAATGTTTCCTTTCAAAACACTCCATTCTGCTTGTCATTTCAGCTAATACCTTTCTGAATTAAAACAGCCGAAAGGTTATCGTAATCCAATTTCAAAGACAATAGGCTTCCGGGACCCCTCGGAGCAACGCGGGAACCATCGGCGTTCGGATCAGGATTGCTTCCCTCGCTTGCCGAGTGTAGATTACAACAGAGAGAGAAATAATTATGTCTTTGCATGAGAGGGAGACAGAAATATCTCTTTGGCTTATTGAAGATGGCAGTGTAAAATTTGCTTTCATATATGCCGAGAGTCGGCGCCTTGAAGCAGTAAACAAGGAGTAATCTTTTTGTCCGTCTTCCCTGTCTAATGCAATATCGCAGTGGTAAACAGAAGCCATGGTCTTTAATGAAGTCGTACCTTCTGGTCTCGGCTGACGGGGGAGGATACAGATTCCGTTATTGTGCTGATTAAACTGCAGGCCTTGGGTGTGAAAATTAAGCCAAGTTAAAAATTTGGTTCACCAAGAGGGATGTTTTCTTGCAAATTTGTGTCAGGAGTGTACATTAGGAATTCTGAATCAAACTGGTATTTATCATTATCTCACATAAAAAGAGAACACATACTTATTCAGTCAAAACTAGGAGTTTTATGAGTTCACCAAAGTATATGTAATTCATGACACATGTAGTGTCAACAAGCCTGGTATCAAGGAAGAGATGAAACATAAAACTAAATTCAATGATTATAATAAATGATTTGTCCAAGTTTTTCAAGTGGTCTCTGTTATTAGCATTACATACATATATAGTTCTGACCCACCCTCTAATCAGATTGCAATCAGAAGTTGTTTCAAACACTTGCTGGTGTCTGAAAGTGAGGTTAGCTTGTACCCTGATGTGAAAACATGGCAAATTTGCAGAGGTTTTGACCCTCTCCTGATTTAGATCAACTCTGCCTTTGGTCATGACCATTCCTTATGCCCCAAGTGGTCACTTTGGACCAAAGTATTCGATTGGCCCGATCAAGCCCCCGAAGTAACAATTGAAAATTCGACTGGCCATACTGTATATACACTGCGTTCCAAGTTATTATGCAGATTATATTTCTGAAGGATTTCAGTGAAGTGTTTGTTTTGCTTGGCCATATCTTTTTAGATAACTGGTATCAATCTCAGACAGGTTGGTTAAATAGTTTGCCAGGTCTACTTAGGTAAATTGAAACCTTTTACCTATAGTTGCTCTTCTATTAGCTTGAATCAGTCGGCCCAATCTCCTCTGACCCCTAGCATCAACAAGGAATTTTCACCCACAGGACTGCCGCATACTGGATGTTTTTACGTTTTCACACCATTTTTTGTAAACCCTAGAAGTGGTTGTGCGTCAAAATCCCAGTAACCGAGCAGATTGTGAAATACGGCCCGTGTGGCACCAACAAACATGTCACGCTCAAAATTGCTTAAATCAACTTTCTTTCCCATTCTGATATTCAGTTTGGAGTTCAGGAGATTGTCTTGACTAGGACCACACCCCTAAATGCATTGAAGCAAATGCCATGTGATTGGTTGATTAGATAATTGCATTAATGAGAAATTGAACAGGTGTTCCTAATAATCCTTTAGGTGAGTGTATATGGGCTACATGCACGCATAAATTCCGCATTTGACGCAAGGATGCTCGTCCATTTCCGGTTGTGGAGATTAAAGCGGAGGAAAACGGGATTATGGCAGAGTCGTCAAAATTTACTGTCCTCCCGTCTTTGAAACGAAACGTACATACGTTTAGATGTAATTTTATATATAGTTAGCAAAGTTATTTGTTTTGCAGCATTGCAGACGTTATTTTACTTAATAGCTTGTTTTCACGTGACGTGACGTCACGCCACTGCGTTGCCATGGCGCGAAAAGCAGATGGAGGGCAGGAAGTGATTTTCAACATTAGGAAGCACTATAACACACTCAAAATGCCTATGTTTTGCGTCGTTTATGGTTGCTCAAATCGATCAAACCACGAGGAGTTTTTATCGTGTGCCCAAAGTTGTTGTTCATAAGGGGGGAAAATACTAGCCTGACTTCGTCATACTCATATTCTAATGAGAATATGAGTCTGAAATCACTCAATTGAACTTTAATTATGAGGCGTGTCGTAACCGAACCAGGACAAAAAAAACCCTCTGCACTCAATTGGATAGTCAGTAGACCTACCAACCAATCAGAGCAACGCATAAGTCAACTCCTTTGCATAGTGCAGTTTTCAAATACAGAATGTAGCCTACTTTATTTATTTTAGAAGTTAAATAACGAGTGTTACTTCTTTTACTTACTTCTCCATGAGTGCCACCAAAGGAGAAACCACAACGAGCACAGGCTTTTCATTACGTCCCATCTTCTTAGCGACCGTCAGAGCCAGCTGATAAGTTACACTTTTCCCGAATCATGTAGGAAGGACGCCAAAAATATATTTCCGATCGACAAATGCCTTGATTGCAGTTCTCTGTTTGTTTATTAAAATGAATGCGCTGTCGATTTATTTTACAAAAGACGTGACAGCGGAATCTATACATCTCAATTCTCCAGCTGCACTCATCTTTGACAAGCGCTCTTTGACGACGTGAGGATTACGTTACTGAAGATCACCTGTCAATCATTGTATAAAGCCCGCCCTGGCAATTTGATTGGCCCGATGATCTCTGAACCGATCATAATTACTCCTCAATGGATTGAGTCCAGACCGAACTTCCCGTCCAAAAAATGTTGTGGGCGGAGTTCGGGCTGGCATCCAGGCTAGGAAAATACAAGAAATTGACAGAAAAACACCGACAAGAATGCCTTGCAAACCTACGTCTGCGGTCGGGAGGGGGCGAATGGGAAAATGCCTGAGTGTGTGTGCAGTGATCGCTTTATCAAATGTGAGTTAATACATTATTTATGTGGCTTATAATTACATTATTCAGGTGTTTAAATACACTTATGTGGCTGTTCGCGTAACGTACCAGTTTCCGAACTTTGTAAAGTCAAAGTATGTCTGTAAGACGAGTTAGATGCTGATATCTACAGTCTCGATGGCAGGCAAATCTCTCAATTCAGTTGAAAATCGGTCCTCTTCATAACGTAAGTATCACGTCCAACATATGTTTCGATTCTCTTGTGATAGCGTCTAAAGTAGTACAGTACGGATTTTACTCCATCTCGTCCATTGCGCTCTTCACTCCTTGCCCTCCATCTGCATTCCGCACATCAACACAATCACGTGACTGCAAACCACCTATTGTATGATAAGATCACCGTACCAGCCGTTCTACCTGTCACCAAGA
>CM075885.1:16746639-16981639 GCA_038021265.1 Cyprinella venusta
ACAACTCTGGCTTGATCTCATTAGTATTTTTACGTAGTGTTTACATTTTTGTATGTTGAATGGAAAGACGTCACATTAAGGTCCATTTCTTAAAGCTGCAGTCTGGCGTTTTCCCTCTTTGTCGCCATCTCTGTTCGAAATCTGCAATTGCAGTCATTTGCGCAATTATCAACTTTACGTGAGTTGTACTTCAATACCCTCGACACGGCACAGCGTGGATGAACACAATGTTTGAGGAGACTGTGAGGCTGTCAGTCACCGCTCCGGTGTGGATACTGTCATTCAGAATCACAGCTTATTCTTTTTGGAAGAATGACCAACATAAGAATTTTCACTGGAAAATGTCTGAACTAGTAAGAAACATCCACTTTTGTTCTGGTTCTGACTTTGCAGTAAAGCGCGCTGATTAATTCTAACAATCACTTGTAAGTTATATAACGCAAAACCAGGCAAATTATACTTTGTTTTCAAATTGTTAATGTTAACAATGTCAGCATTGTGTGACAACATGTAATATCCTTCCGATATGTATCCTTGTTTTTGCATGGGTCGAGACTAGCCGAGACTCTTCTTTACATACAGATGTGACGTAATGACTCAATATAGTCTACTAGCCGAGACTCTTCTTTACATACAGATGTGACGTAACGACTCAATAGAGTCTACTAGCCGAGACTCTTCTTTATGTGTACAGATGTGACGTAATGACTCAATATAGCCTACTAGCCGAGACTCTTCTTTATGTGTACAGATGTGACGTAATGACTCAATATAGCCTACTAGCTGAGACTCCTTAATGTGTACAGATGTGATGTAATGACTCAATATAGCTCACTAGCCGAGACTCTTCTTTCTGTGTACAGATGTGACGTAATGACTCAATGTAGCTTACTAGCCGAGACTCTTCTTTATGTGTACAGATGTGACGTACTGACTCAATATAGCCTACTAGCCGAGACTCTTCTTTATGTGTACAGATGTGACGTAATGACTCAATATAGTCTACTAGCCGAGACTCTTCTTTATGTGTACAAATGTGACGTAATGACTCAATATAGCCTACTAGCCGAGACTCTTCTTTATGTGTACAGATGTGACGTAATGACTCAATATAGCCTACTAGCCGAGACTCTTCTTTATGTGTACAGATGTGACGTAATGACTCAATATAGCCCACTAGCCGAGACTCTTCTTTATGTGTACAGATGTGACGTAATGACTCAATATAGCCTACTAGCCGAGACTCTTCTTTATGTGTACAGATGTGACGTAATGACTCAATATAGCCTATTAGCCGAGACTCTTCTTTATGTGTACAGATGTGACGTAATGACTCAATGTAGCCTACTAGCCGAGACTCTTCTTTATGTGTACAGATGTGACGTAATGACTCAATATAGCCTACTAGGCTAGCCGAGACTCTTCTTTATGTGTACAGATGTGACGTAATGACTCAATGTAGCCTACTAGCCGAGACTCTTCTTTATGTGTACAGATGTGACGTAATGACTCAATGTAGCCTACTAGCCGAGACTCTTCTTTATGTGTACAGATGTGACGTACTGACTCTATATAGCTACTAGCCGAGACTCTTCTTTATGTGTACAGATGTGACGTAATGACTCAATATAGCCTACTAGCCGAGACTCTTCTTTATGTGTACAGATGTGACGTAATGACTCAATATAGCCCACTAGCCGAGACTCTTCTTTATGTGTAAAGATGTGACGTAATGACTCAATATAGTCTACTAGCTGAGACTCTTCTTTATGTGTACAGATGTGACGTAATGACTCAATATAGCCTACTAGCCGAGACTCTTCTTTATGTGTACAGATGTGACGTAATGACTCAATACAGCCTACTAGCCGAGACTCTTCTGTACAGATGTGACGTAATGACTCAATGTAGCCTACTAGCCGAGACTCTTCTTTATGTGTACAGATGTGACGTAATGACTCAATATAGCCTACTAGCCGAGACTCTTCTTTATGTGTACAGATGTGACGTAATGACTCAATATAGCCCACTAGCCGAGACTCTTCTTTATGTGTAAAGATGTGACGTAATGACTCAATATAGTCTACTAGCTGAGACTCTTCTTTATGTGTACAGATGTGACGTAATGACTCAATATAGCCTACTAGCCGAGACTCTTCTTTATGTGTACAGATGTGACGTAATGACTCAATACAGCCTACTAGCCGAGACTCTTCTGTACAGATGTGACGTAATGACTCAATGTAGCCTACTAGCCGAGACTCTTCTTTATGTGTACAGATGTGACGTAATGACTCAATACAGTTTACTAGCCGAGACTCTTCTTTATGTGTACAGATGTGACGTAATGACTCAATACAGCCTACTAGCCGAGACTCTTCTTTATGTGTACAGATGTGACGTAATGACTCAATGTAGCCTACTAGCCGAGACTCTTCTTTATGTGTACAGATGTGACGTAATGACTCAATGTAGCCTACTAGCCGAGACTCTTCTTTATGTGTACAGATGTGACGTAATGACTCAATGTAGCCTACTAGCCGAGACTCTTCTTTATGTGTACAGATGTGACGTAATGACTCAATATAGCCTACTAGCCGAGACTCTTCTTTATGTGTACAGATGTGACGTAATGACACAAAGACGTCATTTTTTAGGCAGACTTAGTAGTAAGTAAGTAAGTAACCAACCAACCAACCAACTAACTAACTAAAGCAGTGTGCATTTGCTCCGGGATATTTGGTAATAGTGGGTAAATGAAGGACCTTAGACTTTCCATTGAAATTCTAGTAAAGGGAGAATGGTGATCCTTCTGCTGTGTTGGATTCCACTGATCAGTTTTGCAGGGGAACAATTGTGTTCACTGACATACCTTTTCACAGTTTTGGGAATAAGAGGAAATTGCGTGTCAGATGTAGCCCTCTAAACGTGTCCTAAAAGACATTTGCAATGGCGTTTGCCCTGCAGTCTTCTCTTGTGATTTCTTAGGTTTATGTGAAATCCCCCTGTAGTAAAGAAGAGGGCATGCGGTTTCCATATCAGATCCTCTTTTTCTCCTGGTGAAGGTATCAGGAGGTTTCAACTGGGTCCAAGTCACCCACGCAGACCAATGAGTCAGATTCCACTCAGACTCCTCTTGCTATTGAACAGGCATAATACTTGTTTACACTTCTTTATAGCCTTTCTTGGTTGTGTAATCGTTTGTGTTGCGGTGCACTTCTGTCATGACCCAACAGATTCTGTAACCTCATTTACATTTGTAGCTCTGAGATATAATTTTATACCTTACAACCTTCACAGAATGTGTTGGGTAAATACAACCTTCTCTCTGTCAATGCAATGGAATCTGTGCCATGTTGTCAAATATAGATAAATGTGTTAAAGGAGCCGTATACAAGATTGTGGCCAAAACTGGTATTCACTTTCAACTTACCGTAGAGCGGTGTATTCTGTTAATTATTTATTTCGGACTTTGCCTCAAAGTATTTCAGATTCAAGACTACAAAAGTACATAAAAAAGATCATATATTATATTGATATAGTACACTATAATTTGAATTACTGACCCATTGCTGATTACTGACATAATCTTGTTTCTGGAGATCGCGTCCCCTGTTTAGCATAAGACTCTTCTACTGGTCGGCCAAACAGATAGTCCCGTCCCCAAACTCTGTCCATTGCTTGCCTCAATATTGGTGTGTTACTCAAACAAACTATGTTTTGATGGCACCACAGACCACAATGTGTCCACCTTTCAGGGAAATTAACCTACAAATGTCTCATAGTTGCCACTGCATGTTATACTGAAATAGGTGAAAGTATTTTAACATTGACAAAATAAATAAATAATACACACTACCGTCCGACGGTGTTTCAGCATTCACACAGATTATGAATGTTACGCTCTGTGGAGCAGATGATATTTTGGAGTGTCTGTTATGGCCCCTAGTGCTCAATGAACTCAGAGATGGTTCAAAACGTCCAGTCAAGTCCACCTCACCATGGTAACTGTGGAGAAAACCTCAACCTTACCATAGCAACCCTGAGATGCAACGGTTCACCTGCAGCGTATTGTCACCACAACAAAAAGACAAAAACATAAAAGCATGAGTAATTGAGCAACCACGAGTGTGCGACAGTGTTATTTACACATCTATTGCTCGGTCAAGAGTTACTGTGTAAATGTTGTGCTATCTGAGATCACACAGGCTGTGATTTTGTGCTCCTGATATCTTGTCATCTCAACTACCAGTTTTTATGTTTTTTTGTCATTCACCTTTAACTTTTAGCCTAAAGCAATGAAAGCTGAAACATGCATAATGTGTAATGACTATATTAGTAACCATTACAAATGTATTGATATACTTTGGATAACTTAACCATACAATTAAAGACATTTTTGAGCTGATACCCTTACCTCTAAAACTGTAATCCCAATAATCAATTTGTTGCAAGAATGTCAAAAAGCTACCCATGTTGTCCAATAATGATGTGTTGCATTCACAATCATCTCTGGCGATGTATAATAGCTTTATATGAGATACAGAGTACAATGTTTTTGTTGTTAAAATGGTCATGAAATGCATTTTTCAAAAAAAAAAAAAAATGTATAATGCTCTCTGAGGTCCGAGAAAGTTATTCACACTTGTGTTGCAACATTAACATCGGATCCAATGTAGTCTCTCAGTCTCAGTGAAAAGCCTGCATAGAACTGCCTTGTTTAATAACGAATCCACAGTAAAATGAAGGGAACAAAACAGTTTCTGATGCAGTCTGGACTTTAAAAATAATTTCACCCACACTTTCCTAATGTCCGATTAGCAAGGTTATGCAAAGACTGTTTTTCCACAATTTGGCACTGCAAAATCTTGTAATCCTCAGAGGCATCTCTATCATTTTGTTGCTGAAGTAATTTTGTGTTTGCGTCTCTCTTGTATTTACTTTGATGCTTTGATGTTTTTTTTTTCTTCTTTTTTTTGCAGTCTTTCATCGCACTGGCATTATACTGAGGGGAATATGAAACACCATGTTTGGGCAGCTTGGTCTCAATAAAAGCTGTTTTCGGTTATTTGGTAATCTCAAGGATGTTTTGAGATTACAAAATGTTTTTATAGGACAATGACCTCTAATGTGTCAGAAGAAATTTGATTTTTCAATTCATGACCCCTTTAATCGTTGAAAATCTTATTCCGATGTTCTCTGCGAAGGAGCACCTGTCGTAGTCAAACGCATACATCACCTTAAACATGGCATGTCGCGAGAGCCAATTAGCATTTGATATCACTCTGCCTTAGAACTTTTTTCGTAAAGCGTTCCTGTGGTTTTCATTTGTAACGAGTGCGGGGTTTGACTATGGAAGCTTGTTTCCGCTATAGAATGAAAAATAAAAAGGTAATTGCGACTTTTTATCTCACAATTCCGACTTTTTTTCTCGCAATTGCGAGTTTACATTCTGACTTTATTTCTCAGAATTGCGAGATATAAAGTCAGAATTCCGAGATATAAAGTCAGAATTGCGAGATATAAAGTCGCAATTGCGTATTATAAAGTCAGAATTGCGAGATAAAGTCGCAATTGCGAGCTATAAAGTCAGAATTGCGAGATATAAAGTCAGAATTGCGTTATGTAAAGTCGCAATTGTGTGTTATAAAGTCAGAATTGCGAGAAATAAAGTCAGAATTGTGTGATATAAAGTCGCAATTGCGTGTTATAAAGTCAGAATTGTGAGATATAAAGTCAGAGTTGCGAGATATAAAGTCGAAATTGTGAGATATAAAGTCAGAATTGCGTTATATAAAGTTGCAATTGCGTGTTATAAAGTCAGAATTGCGAGATATAAAGTCAGAATTGCGTGATATAAAGTTGCAATTGCGTTATAACGTCAGAATTGAGATATAAAGTCAGAATTGATATATTTAAAGTTGCAATTGCATGTTATGAAGTCAGAATTGTGAGATATAAATTCAGAATTGTGAGATAAAGTCAGAATTGTGAGATTTAAACTATTCTGACTCTTCCTTAAAATTAGCCTGATAAGTCGCAATTGCGAGTTTATATCTCACAATTCTGAGAAAAGATGTCAGAATTTTGACATATAAACTCGCAATTATGTGTTAAAATGTCAGAATTGCGAGATGTAAACTCGCAATTGAGAGATAAAAAGTCACACTTCTGTCTTTTTTTCTCAGAATTGCGACTTAATATCACGCAATTCTGACTTTATATCTCGCAATTCTGACTTTATATCACGCAGTTCTGACTATATCTCGCAATTCTGACTTTATATTTCGCAATTCTGACTTTATAACACGAAATTGTGTGATAAAAATTCGCAATTATTTTTTTTTCTCTTTTTTTTAATTCAGTGGCGTAAACAAGCTTCCATATTTGACATTTATTTTCGCTGCTGTGGATGGAGATGAAGATCGTTGAATAATGTCTTGAATTTGGGTCTCACAGATTCTGAATATTTGGATTACATTGATTAATCAATCGTATAATCGTTATACTGTTTATGCTGTGTTTTTGGCATATTTTAAAGTCCTTGTTCGATTCGCAGCATATTGATTATGACCTTTATGTCCCACGACAAACCAATAAATAATGCATGAAGTAATGGTTAAACAATAACAGAAATGTTATTCATTTTAAGCTTTTAAAGTGAATTCTTGTTTTAAAAAATAAGTTATTAACAGACATATAAATACATGAACAAATCTTTAAAATATCAGATTTTTTTACATTTTCGGAAACACGTTGAGCTCTTTGCAGTTCAACAGCTGTATGTTGCTGTTTTTTTAATGGCCTTGTAGTAATAGTATTACTACTATTTAAGTCTAGGCTATTCATGCTATTTATGAAAATAAAAGAAAAAGCATGACCTCTTTTTTAAGCCTACAGTATGCATCCTTTAGTTGTGTTACAGAGTTTCTTAGTTTTCAGGTTTTGCTATCTCTTCCTGTATATGTGAAAGTGTGGAAATGCTCTGAGGGTTCTTTTTGGCACAATCTCACAGTAAAGCTGATCTGAGAAGAGCATCTGGGGCATTATCAGAAAGAGATCTGTTCAGTATCCTGGTCCCAGAACTGTGTTTGGGAACCTTTCAGAGATATGGGGCCCCCGGAGAGACTCATAATGGTTCCTCTCCCTCTCCATATGCCCACTGCAGAATGATCCAACACACTTTCTAAAGAGATTTTTGATTTAAAAAAAAAGTGTGTGTGTGAGAGAGAAAATAGAGAATGCCACAGAGTTTACAGTTTGAGGACATTGGAAAGTGTTTTTGAAATGGTAGCTGTTGGACGACAAAGCGCTTGTGAAATCCGAGTTTGTTTTGTGAATTAGTACGAATAAGTGCGTAAAGTACAATGCATTTCTCAGCACACAGATGGTACATGCTCGCAGGGTAATGGCACATGGCGTGCGTAAGTGTGTGTGAGATAGTGACGATCGTAGATTTGGCTCTATCAGGGTCGGCCACATTCCAATCTCCGCGGAGACCCTAGAGCAATGACATCATTAGTGGGGGTGGTTCTAACACATTCTATTTAAATGCAGACGTGCTAATTGGCTTGGCATAAGCTTCAGTCATCTCTATATTCCAGCCCCCCCTGTGACCGCCAAACTATTCAGACATCAGTGTTAACCACCTACACATGATGGCGCACACCTATCTTTCTCATACCTTTGATACGCAGGCAGCATTCTCGCCTCCAGAGAGCTGGCAGATGTTTTCACCAGGTTTCCTGCTTGTTAACGTATAAGAACGATTTTGCTTTTCTAGCATGTCTCTTAAACATGCAGGGAGAGAAAAAAAGTGCCGCTGTTTTATGATGCAGGCCAAATTGGATGTCATGGGCAGCCGTGTGTGGATGGACAGCCGGATTGGGTATTATGTTTCCCTTGGGGTCATGGGTTATTTCATAGGGGTCTGGATAATCTGTGCAAGCAGGAGGCAGAAGATGGGGGTGGCCGTGTTGACGGGAAAGGGATCACTATCCATCTCTGAGGTTTTAGGACATGGCTACCAATATGTTTTTGACAATAACTCAAGATGGAAAGAGAGAGACCGTTTTACTAATTCAAGAAAATGCAGTCTTAAATCTGCCACAGCACATAAATAAAGTAGTGCTGTCAAATGATTAAAATATTTAATCGCGATTAATCGCATTAATGTCATAGTTAACTCGCGATTAATCGCACATTTTTATCTATTCTAAATGTCTTTTGATTTCTTTTTGTTACATTATTTTTTTTCTCATTTTAAAGCTCTTATCTACATGGAAAAGTGGATTGGCTTGTTTAGTGCAAATGTGTTTTTTTTATTATTATTATTGAAAATAACACTGGATTAGTGCTCAATTTCACACTAATATATAAATAATCTCTCACACAGTGTAACACTGTCTATCAATAAAAGGGTGAAAGAAATACTGACGAGGTCCTGATATTGACGAAGGGGTGGAGAATTCACATCATCTCTGTATGTGTGTGTGTGTGTGTGTGTGTGTGTGTGTGTTTGCTTGGCCATCATCAAGTGGTGTTTCAGGCTATGTTTACACGGAAACGGTTCTGAAGAGAAAACGCAAAAGTGGCGTTGCGTCATCTTTTTTTATTCTGCGTTTAGACGAGCGTTTTGTGTGGGAAATCCGAATGCAAATGGAGACGCAAAAGTGTGTGAAATTCAATGTAGTATGCACTTCAGGCGGCTAGGAGTGCATACTACAACAACACCAAGTCCACGCGCCTGCGTACAACATTCACTGTCAAGCAGACTTTTGCGTTTTTACCGTTTACATGGGAACGCAGCGGTGGAGCGTGTTTAAGATTTCCACTCTGGAGGGTGGTTTCACTTTTTTGCATTTTTGAGCCTCAAAAACGCCATCGCCGTGTAAACGAAAGGCACATCCGATAAAATATTTTTACGTTTTCACCCGCGAGCGTTCTCGTGTAAACAGGGCCTCAGACTGGACGTGCTGCGGTAATGATAGCTCAGTTCACATCGACAAAACACAAAGATCACTTGGTCTTGTCAATGGGACAATTTGGCAACTTTTTAAAAGTAAACTTTCCATTCAGAATCTTAGGGCATCCATTTCGGCGTCTCGCACTCGTCATCCACTCAAAACGTAACGTTACTATTTGGCCGGCTCGCAAGCCGAAACGAGTGTGTACGGCACAAAACGTCCTCGTCCTGTTGCTTCTTCGACCAAAGCGCAAGCGGATCTAGACCGTAAACAAAACAACAGGCACGCCGCAAACACACGTTTCGGCTTGTGAGCCGGCTTTGAGTGGATGATGAGCGCGAGACACCAAAATGGACCAGGACACATGGCGCGTCCTGTTGCAAAAGCATGTGAAAAAACTGCAAAGTTTGCTAGGACAAAAAGACCGTTAATCGCGCGATAAAAAAAATGAACGCCGTTAAAATGGGTTTGCGTTAACGCCGTTGATAACGCGTTAAACTGACAGCCCTAAAATAAAGTAAATCTAGTTTACTTTGACAGCCCAATAAAATACAAAATAATAATAGTAAATTAATTCTCTTTCAGATTTTTCAACGGAGTCCCTGGAACCCGACTGCCGCGCATTAGTTTTCCTGAATCGAACAACTAACCAGTTAATGGAGTGACGTCAACTCTCTCTTAAACAAGGACAACTCGTCTAAGCTGCAGTGATTTAAAAGTCTCAGAAATACAGGTAAGTGTTTTAACTCCATACTTGTTTGTCAAACACAAACATGTTAAATTGATCCCACCCGTGTTTCTTGGACACAGCCCCATTGCTATGGTATTTCAGGAGTAACTTTTCCAAGGCTCCTTGCATGTCCAAATTTCCTTTTACATGTCATAAGGAACTTTAAAAGATTATAAACTCAAAATAATCAGATAAGCAAGTACAATCACTACCAAAACCCACATCTGATGTATTAACATTGATAAAGGTCAGCAGAAGCATATGGTGTCTTATCCACTGCCTTGCAACCCACCCCAAGGTATTTCTCAAGACCAGAGACCTCCTTTAGTACCCTTTCTCCATGATATCTTGACTAACCCTGGAGCTTGATCCATCTGTGGATCTCCCTGCCAGGCAATAGCATAACCCAGAACCCTCCAACACTACCAGGTGGCACCCAATATGGCAGCCCCCTCCAGCCCACCCAATTGAGCCTCTGGGAATTTAGGCCACAATACTGAGAATGGTGAATATCAGCAATCATATCAAGTTCTGGGTAACTGTAAGTTGGGGTTCCAGATGATTTCGGGCCATTTTTTGTGATTGCCGTTTTATTTTTACATGGTTTTCTGACACTTTGTGCTAAAAGCATGCAAGCAAGAAACAGCCACAATAATGATGTATTTCAGCACAATATCCACAATGCTTGTCGCCCCCACTGTGTTTGCATGTTCAATCGCATTTTAATTGCGTCAAAGCGTCCTTTCTGTTTCTTTCTCCCTCACACATCTAAAAAAACATGTCTGTGTGAGGGTGTTGATTAGGAAGGTAAAAATACAACATGTAGGATTTTATGCTAATTAGCCTTTAAACCTTGCTCACGTCAGCGAGAGTTCATAATTAGCACGTTCGAAGGGAAGTGGTGAAAAGCTTGGGTGGCGAGATTGGCTGATCTGAATGAAATTAGCAGTGTGAAAATCAAGACATTTCAATTTTTTCCTCCTACCCACACCTGTTTGCTGTGGACAGGAGGCATTTTTTTTTCACACTCGACTTAAATCTCACAGAACCATTGGAGGGCTCAACGTGGGGCTTTTCTCTCAGCTTTCTACAGTACTTGTTTCTCCAACACCGTCTATATTTTTCTTGGTTTACGTGAAGGAAAAGGCAGTGATTTATGTATTTCATGCTAAGCCATTTTTTGTTGCAGTGTTGCAAATTGTACTTAGCAGCTAATTAGCTACTGGCAAGTCTGACGTGCACATGTACACTCAGTATCTTTACGTCAGATTTGACTTGTTGATTCAAAGCTTTCTGTACTTAGCTGCTAATCATCAGCTATGCAGCCATAATGTGTGTTACACACTGTATCGTAATGTCAGATTTGAGAGAATCTGATTTGATTTTGATTTTAGAGTTCTGTTCCTGTTTCCTTTGTTCCCCACTGTTTTGTTTTTTTGGTTCTTGAAGAAATGCTGCAACTAGATCCTACATCTACTCTCCCTTGCAGAAACCTAAACCGTGAAAGGTCTAGTTACACTTTTTTAAAAAGTTGAACACATTTTAACTTAAGCACTGTGTTTCTATAATGAAGTGTCATGTTCAACACTCAAAAGATGCAAGTGCAACGGTCAATATAAATAATGACAACAATGGAAAACAATGGAAAAAGACGTTATGTGTAAATGACCCCTTAAAGGGTTAGTTCACCCAAAAATGAAAATTCTATCAGTATTTACTCACCCTCATGTTGTTCCAACCCCGTAAGACCTTCGTTCATCTTCGGAACACAAATTAAGATATTTAAGATATTAAGATCGCTCCTGCATACTAGTCCATAGGCTTCTTGAGGGAATGACACTTGCTGGCATCGAAAAATCATTAAAGACATTGTTAAAATAGTCCAAGTGACTTCGGTGGCTCAATTTTAACTTTATCAAATGACAAGAATTCTTTTTGTGCCAAAAAACAAACAAAAATAACGACTTTATTTCAACTATTCACTTCCTTCTCCATGGGCCTGTAGTCAGTTAACGTAGTGTGATTGCGTAGAGCTACATCACACGTAGGCTCACTATTGGCCGACGCTGGTCATGTGTGTGATGCGTGTGACGTACAATAACAGAAGCTTACGCTATTAAACTAGTAACCTGACTCGAGGCAGAGGGAGAAATAAACGAATAGTTGAAATAAAGTCGTTATTTTTGTTGTTTTAACGCACAAAAAGTATTCTCGTCGTTTGATAAACTTAAGATTGAGCCCCTGTAGTCACTTGGACTGTTTTATCGACGTCTTTAACGACTTTTCAAAGCCAGCAATTGTCATTCCCTCAAGAAGCCTATGGACTAGTATGCAGGAGCGATCTTAATTTGTGCTCCAAAGATGAACGAAGGTCTTACGGGGTTGGAACAACATGAGGGTGAGTAAATAAATACTGACAGAATTTTCATTTTTGGGTGAACTATCCCTTTAATCTGTCAAATTTAACTATTCTGCTTAAACGTTCCCCTCATACAGGTAGACTTTTGTGATTGACTGATTAATGGATTTCATACTAGGGCAATATACAATGTAATGTTACGAAATGTACTTAGCAGCTAGCTATTAGTCATCTGCAATCATGTGTTCTCGCAAATTTCCTTATGTAAAATATGGCTTCTTGGATTGAACATTCTTATACGAGTGAATATGTTTCTGACAATAGGCCATTATCCCTCTTTTGCAAAATTTACTTTTCAATGAATACTTAATAATTGCATTCTCACATTCTGTATCTTGACATGGAATTCAACATCTCAGTTCGAACATTCTAATCATATGGTGAAGATATTTGGGATTGTTTGAATATTTCATTCCTGGTCGTTTTTTTGTTGCCGTGCTTCAAGCTTTACTTGGCAGCTAATCTGCTAGCCTACATTCTCACATTCAGTATATTTATGTTAAATTCAAGTTCTAACGTTCTCCTCATTCAAGTGACGATTTTCTAATTTTCATGTTCAGGAAAATGGCTAATCAATATTCATCAACAATGACATAATATGTGTTGATGACGTCAAGTCTAACTTGGTTCGAACTTTTACAAGTGAAGATGTCTGTGATTGCGTGTACCATTTCATACTAGGCCATAATTGTTGCCGTGTCATTAGCCGTCTGCAATTGTGACTAAAATCCTTAGTATCTTGACATCTTCTTGTTTTGAATATCCTCCTCACACAAGCAAAGATTTCTGCCTCGTCGTCATAAAGCATCTGCACAATTTCACCCTCATTTTTTTTTCCATCCCGGGCTTGCGCTGTGTCTTGTGCTCTTGTCGAATGTGAAGTGTCCACTCTGTCTCAGAGAGAACTGTGGTTAGGTGGAGTGTAGTCAGTGCCCAAGAGAGTTACATTGTGGGCGAATGACTGCTGAGGAGAGTATCTGAGCTCAATTTGAGTGAATTTTCTCTCTCTGTCTCGCCATCTCGCTCTCTTTTTTTGTAGATAGATCCCTTTGTCCCCAGAAGAACCTAATGTAGGATATTTTACCCAACAGAATTGTGGGTTCCCGAAGGGTCGGTCTGACAGTACACCCAGACAGGTGCAAATTAAAGAGGGAAGGACAATAGCAGAGGTGAGAGAAAGAGAAAAGGAGAGAGATGGGGGCAGCCTCAATAAAACGTATGGAAAAAAAGATCCACCTACTCCAATACGTCTAGTTATTACTGAAGACATTTCGTTCTGGGCTGCAGTTCTGTTTCTTTTAGTTAGATTTTACGGCACTTATTTGAAACGCTGTGGTTGCAAATGTGCGTTTTGGTTTTATAGATCGCTTTTTCTGGTTTTCATCGTGTGTGTGTGAGAGCTTGTAACAGGTGTTTATCTGTTGCTGATGCTGTTGTTTCTGGTCTTTATTTTGGGGAGAGCTGTTGTCTCTCCTGATCATTTGATTTAATTACAGGAGAGAACAGAGAAGCCTGTCGTAATTAGCTGATTTGAGAAAATGCTCTAATCCATGCAGGTGCTTTTTGCCTATGAAAAACAAACGCATTCACAAACATTAGTGATGGGGGATGTTGCTTGTTTTCTTTTCCAAATTCTAGCTAGGCCAATATTGACAATATCGATACCATTACTGATACATGGATGTAATGTTTGTGATTTTTTTGATCATAAATTGGATAATTATGCTAATTATCCTACACATATTACTGTACACTGTACTGCTCATTGTCTCTTTGTAAGGAATGACGTGTCTGTGTGTGTGGAGTTACTGTGTAAGGGTTACTTAGGGCCAGCGGGGAGCTATTTTATAGATTATCCATCTCTAGAAGCTTATGGTCCAATAACGCAGTCTACAGTAGCCCTGGGCCCGTGTACAATAGGAAGGGGAAATGGTGCCTGACGCGAACAGCCTGTTTCACACCAGATGGGGGGGTCAGTTACACTGTATGCAGCTTGAAAAATTTGCTGGATTGCATCTCCCCCAGGGTGTGTGTGCGTGTGCGCATATTAGATTTAATAAATGTGTGTGCAGCCTCTGTTTCCAATTAAATGCTTGAAATGAAAGATGCCTGATCCACAGTTGATTGTGTGTGTGTTTGTGTGTGTGTGTTGAATATTTTGTTATGTGCATTCATGCCGTTGGTGTACAAGGTGTACAGTTGTTTTTTTGTGCAAAGAAACCATGAGATTTATTGACATGGTCCTTATGGAAGGAATCATTAAACTGTGCACTCAGTTATGCAGAGTTGGTCAAATAAGAAATTATACTATCAGCACTTTTTTTTTTTTCACAGTTTTTAATTTTTTCCCCCACTGAATAATTTTTTTTATACCACTGCTAAAACTACTAGCCTAACTATAAAAATGAAAAACACGATTAAAGACAAATAAAGGATCAGTAATAAATTAAAAATAAATAATCAAATTACAAGAAAAAAAGTACAAATAATATAATAGAACAAATATACAAATGAAATAAACACAGGTAGGTTTTTCAGGTTTTCAGGCACAAAAAATGTTATAAGTAATCAGATTTAAAATAATCACTGCATGATCTTCACTGTATAAGTTAAATTTAACCCTCTGGGGTCTAAGGTGTTTTTGGCGTCCTTGATGTTTTGACATGCCCTGATATTTGTGCTTTTTTCAGTAGCTTATAAACATGTTAATGGCACTGGTGAAATTACACTCTATTTAGCACAAACAGGGCTACCATAATATGTGAGCAACATGTATGTACATGTTTGTATTTTTGAGAGAATATTGTTTATGCATTGTTATTGTTTCTTATTGGTATAAGTTTCTGAAATAAGGCCACAAAACACATACTAAATATCTGTCCACAAGACTTTTGACTAGTGGATGTTGTCGCCTAGAGTTTTTGCTTCAGAATGATCTGAAAATCATCCTGCCTAATCATTCACATAAAACAATAGATTGTTTTTAAAAAAAATGTTTGAAAAGGCAATATGCGAATGGTCGATAGCAGCCCAATCCCTTCATGTATAATTATATATTATATATATATATATATATATATATTAAGTGAACTACTCCTTTAACATTGTTGTTTTCTCAGAGTTTAGGCTACTGTGTAATAGTAGCTTATGACATTCAGCAACTCAACATATCCTATTCAATACGTTCACAGTCTATTTCACGGCTATCATTTTTTTAGTAGCCTATTCACAAACTGTTTTCTCAAGCATAGCCTGGTCTCAATACTAAGTTATTACTGTGTCATGCGTGCTAAAGTTAGCCTGTAACTGTGATGTTGAATATGCTATGTTAAATTGCGATGTAATCTAATCTCCTGCTACCTGATACCCAAATACATGTCACCTAATATCACCATTATACATTTTTATGCAACCATGTAGTTCAATTTTCCATATTTATTGAATGTCATTATGTCAGTATCAGTATTTGCTTTCTACCATGCACAAATAATAATGTCACTGTACTTTTGCTGTGTAATTGTAACTATGAGCAATCAAACACACCAAACCAACAATTACTAAAAACACACACACAAACAGATTTTGCATGGGAACTGCACTAGTGAATCTAAAAAGGTCGTGCTTTGTAACTGCCAAGTAAAACATAATAGATTTTTCTTACACTGTGAATATGCGAGAGTACACATCTTAATCATTGGTAATGTAAAAAGTATTCTTACATATATGAGGAATTATTCATACTGTCCGTTTTTGAAGGTTGTATCACATTTTACAACCCAGACCTATGCCTTGGCATAAAAAAGGTCAAATTATATGATATTTATAGAAACTATTTTCTATTTATTATTGTATGTTGTGTGTTATTATTGTAGTTTTGTTTTAAAAACACTGAATTTGACTTTTGGATGCACAACATTGCAACATCAATAAGGTGAAATGCGTATTCGTTTATTATCACCCTAACACCCTATTATCACTGAGAACATACTAATGTGCTTTTATAAGGTGTTATGAATACATAAATGATTTATGAATGGATTTATATTGCATTTTGTGTGCAGTATATAGGTATACCGTACATACATTCTGCTTCCAGTATCTCTTTACCTCGTCAAAAAAGAATATGCATAAAAAGTTTCATATAAGGTTGTGTGAACTAGCAAGGATGAGTGTGTGTGATGGAGTGAAAGCGTCTATGAGAGGATACACCCCCTGTAGGTATATTGATCTCCACAGGTCTCTGCCTTTGGACCCCCCACATAGTTCTTTTGACCGACTTCAGGAGTCCAGCTCGGGCTAACAAAGAGCCCTACACCAACTCTAGACACACTGTGACCCTTTTACCCCCCCCTTGCTGCCCCCACACCAAGAACCCCACCGCTGAGAGTTAAAAAGCCCCCCGCCACGCACTGACATTTCATTCAGCAGGAATTAGAGCGGTCTGAACTTCCCCTACTCACTACGCACTCACATGCACGACAGTGTATTATTTTGCTCTATTGCAAGATGTAGTCTTCTACACTGCAGCCCAGACTCTTCCTCTGTTTCATTATATCTGTGTATTGTTTCATCTCTTTCAAATACATATAAACATTTACATTTAATCATTTTGCAGACACTTTGTTCAATGACTCTACAAATGAAGAGAGCAATAGAAGCAGTCAAATCAACAATAGGGCAACAATATGCAAATGTCGTGACCAGCTCAGCACACGTAGAATTTTTTTTTTCTTCATATAATAGATATAAAATAGTAAGTGTTAGTACTGTATTATCGAGTCACATATTGGTGAATGAGATGCGTCTTTTTATATTCTTGAAGATGGCTAATTTAGCACATAATAGTTTTGCATTATTATTAGCGCTGTCAAATTATTAAAATATTTAATCGCATTAATGTCATAGTTAACTCGCGATTAATCGCAAATTTTTATCTATTCTAAATGTCTCTTGATTTCTTTTTGTCCCGTTATTTTTTTCTCATTTTAATGCTCTTATCAACATGGAGAAGTGAAAAGTGAAAACAACATTGGCATACAATTCACAATGAAAATTCTCACTAGGAGCAAATAATCTCTCACACAAAGTAACACTGTCCATCAATAAAAGGGTGAAAGAAATACTGACGAGGTCCTGATATTGACAAGGGGGCGGAGAATTCGCATCAGCTGTGTGTGTGTGTGTGTGTGTGTGTATGTGCTTGGCCATCATCAAGCGGTATTTCAGACTGGACGTGCTGCGATGATGTTAGCTCAGTTTACCACGACAAAACACACAGATCACTTTGGTCTTGTCAATGGAACCATTTGGCAACTTTTTAAAAGTAAACTTTCCATTCAGAATCTTATTGGCATCCATTTCGGCGTCTCGCACTCGTCATCCACTCAAAACGCAACGTTAACCAACTATTTGGCCGGCTTGTAAGCCCAAAGGAGTGTGTGCGGCGTGCCTGTTGTTTTGTTTACGGTCTAGCTAGATCCGTTTGCGCTTTAGTCGACGAAGCAACAAAACGTCCTTGCATGGCGCAAGCCATTGAAATGAATAGGTTTCATAGCGCAGCGCGCGCATGCCGCGTTCTGTTGCAAAAGCATGTGAAAGAAAACTACAAAGTTTGCTAGGCCGAAAAGGTGGTTAAAAAAAATGACGCCGTTAAAATGGGTTGCGTTAACGCTGTTAATAATGCGTTTAACTGACAGCCCTAATTATTATATATAATTGTATTTAATTTTTATTTTTTTATTACATATGTTATAGATTGTTAAATTAGCGTCAAACATGACATCATTTTGTAGTACAGAAAATCTTTTTTACACACACTGCATGTTAATATAATTAGATTTGGACTAACTTTTACAGGGGTTGCGTTCAAGTTCACTTTTCTATCCCTTCTCTCTGTCTCGTTAACTCTAATGTACGTGATCTAGTGTCCACTACTGGTGGAATACATGCAATGGGTCCAAATGGAAAACCCTAAGCACTTGATCAAAACCGATGGGCCAGCGGTCTGTCCGAATAAATTTCCCTTGTCCATTTAACAAAGTTGAACACACTTCAAAATGGTGGCAGAGAAGACTCAGGTTAAAACAAGTTC
The DNA here is from genome assembly GCA_038021265.1 of Cyprinella venusta. Taxonomy (NCBI): domain Eukaryota; kingdom Metazoa; phylum Chordata; class Actinopteri; order Cypriniformes; family Leuciscidae; genus Cyprinella; species Cyprinella venusta. Next base: position 16,764,846 of record CM075885.1, read on the forward strand.
AGCGCTTTGTCTGCAGCGATGCGTGCTGCGGTAGTGCGGTCATATCTGGTTGTAACACACTCTTACCGGTTTAGATATTACCACTTTTGGAGAAAAATTTGCATTTGTGACTTTAACAACCACATGCATTTTGTCCAGTTTCTTCTGGAATGCACAAAAAATACCCCCTCTGTCAGTCTTTTCACGATTGGATAGCTATATCCGATCAGAGCAAACACATGGTGTGACCAGGTACGCATGAACGGCGTTTCCACATACATCACAATCATCATGTGTGTGGAATGTTTAATAGGACTCAATATACTTGGTTGAATATCTCTGAAATTGATAGCTTTTTTCTGTGTACTAAGCTGTCAGTCAGTAACTTGTGTGCTCAGTGGTTTACGGTTTATCAGAGCCGCGTGCTTTCATTGACTTGCACAGTTTAATTCTCACACTTTAATGGTATGTACGTATATGTCCTACTTCATAAAACAAGTTGTGTTAGTATGAGGAATGATTACCTCAAAATGTTGAAATGTATGCAGGAACAATGTAGTTTATCTGAACGAAATACGTATGCATGTTTTACTTTCGTTCACGAAGGTTGTTGACCCCTGCCCTAAGCCCATGAACACTTGGTTTCTGCTATGGAATCATGCTGTTTTATCAAAGTATAACTCTTCTATGCCGCTTATTTGGCCTAACTTAATCTACAGCTGTTAACTGCTTTCCCTCCATCATTTGAATTTAATTATATAGGGTGTGAGGGGAAATTAAGTGTGATCACTGTGTTCACAGTGATCACTGAGTTATTTTCAGTCATTATATGTTGACATCACAATCACGTTGCATTGTCGTAAATGGATCTGACTGAAGTGTACATATGAGTAGACTTGAGCTGCATTTAAGTCCACTTTTTTTATTCCCTTCCCTTGCAAATTCCTCCCAACTCATTCACTGGGACGTACATCATTGTTTACGTTGCCCACTACTGGTGGAACTTTCGCAATGCATTTAATGGGAACACCCTTCGATCAAAACCAACGGATCGAGGGTCTGTTCGAATAAATTTCCCTAGTCCATTTCACCATTTTGACCACTGAAAAATGGTGGCGGGGATTCCCACGAGGGAAAGTGCTTGGGTACGAGTGTATGTCTAAAAGTGGACTCAAACACAGCCAATGTATGAGCCGTAATAACACTATAATGTTAAAATCACTTATTGGTGTAAACTTATATATCAAGGTTTTATTGTTATTTTTATCTGATAAACGTCTTTTTTTTAACATTAACTATGTTGATTACAATGTCTACTTTGCTGTGCTGTTTTTTTGTTTCTTGTATCACTGTTGAAAATAGATCACACACTGGCATGTGTTTTGCATGGATGCTTGTGTGTGTGTTTTACACACACACATATTTGTATGAGCGTTCTCGTGCGCTCTGTGTTACCATAGAAACAGCTACTGTATGAGTCATTTGTTTGGCAAAGTGTCAATGAATTATCCACTCTCTTCTGATTGGTCAGCGTGTCCTAAAGTGATCCTTGCATGTCTGACAAACAAACTCTTTAATTGAGTAATCAAAACCAGCTTGGAAAGAGATTGCAAGGATAAACACACATTTGAACACAGTCTTGCTTGATTTACTGAGCTTTAATGGTTTCCACATCAATTCTCTCTGCTAATAGACAGTTACAGCCATATGGCTGCATGCTTACAAGCAGTATTTCCAGAGCCGCAGCAATAATGATTTTATTAAAAAATATAAACTTAACACAAATGACATTTTGTTGTATTCCACTTATATTGCAAGAGAGTAATGGCACACCTAGGACAATAACTATAACGAGATGTATAAGTACATACATCGGACAGCCAGTCAGAATTCATCCGACCTCAAAGTGCTGTTGTCACGAGTTTATGAGACAATTAAGAGAATGAACATTGAGAAATGGAATAAGAAAGAGAGGGTTAGAGAGAAAACTACAGTAAATCACTCCAAGGTCAAGCCTTATGTCAGCAAAGTGGACAATGGTTAAGAATGGAGTGAACAATGGAAAAATAGAGATTTCTATAATAGAGTGAGATTTCTGGCTCTCACAGACCTGTAACTTCTTTAATACGCTCATCTGTCCTCCACTCGTTACCTGTATTATTAGCACCTGTTTGAACCTGTTACCTGTATAAAAGACACCTGTCCACAGCCTCAAACAGTCACACTCCAAACTCAACCATGGCCAAGACCAAAGAGCTGTCGAAGGACACCAGGAAAGAAACAAGAAAATTGTAGTCCTGCACCAGGCTGGGAAGAATGAATCTACAATAGGCAAGCAGCTTGGTGTGAGAAAATCAACTGTGGGAGCAATTGTAAGAAAATGGAAGACATACAAGACCACTGATAATCTCCCTCGATCTGGGGCTCCATGCAAGATCTCATCCCGTGGGGTCAAAATGATCATGAGAACGGTGAGCAAAAATCCCAGAACTACACGGAGGGACCTGATGAATGACCTGCAGAGAGCTGGATCAAAGTAACAAAGGCTACCGTAAGTCACACACTACACCGAGAGGGACTCTAATCTTGCAGTGCCAAGCGTGTCCCCCTGCTTAAGCCAGTACATGTCCAGGCCCGTCTGAAGTTTGCCAGAGAGCATATGGATGATTCAGAAGAGGATTGAGAGAATATCATGTGGTCAGATGAAACCAAAATAGAACTTTTTGGTAAGGAAGAAGAATGCAGAGTTGCATCCCAAGAACACCATACTGTGAAGCATGGGTGAGGAAGCATCATGCTTTGGGGCTGTTTTTTTCTGCAAAGGGGATTGGAAAACTGATCCGTATTGAGGGAAGAGTGAATGGGGCCACGTATCTTGAGATTTTAAGCCAAAACCTCCTTCCATCAATGAGAGCCTTGAAGATGAAACGTGGCTGGATCTTCCAGCATGACAATGATCCCAAACACACCGCTTGGGCAATGAAGGAGTGGCTCCGTAAAAAGCATTTTAAGGTCCTGGAGTGGCCTAGCCAGTCTCCAGACCTCAACCCCATAGAAAATTTGTGTAGTGTGTTGAACGTCCCGAAACATCACTGGTCTAGAGGAGATCTGCATGGAGGAATGGGCCAAAATAGCAGTTACAGTGTGTGCAAACCTGGTGAAGACTTACAGGAAATGTTTGACCTCTGTCATTGCCAACAAAGGTTATGTTAAAAAGTATTGAATTGAACTTTTGTTATTGACCAAATACTTATTTTCCACCATAATTTACAAATAAGTTGTTTAAAAATCCTACAATGTGATTTCCTGGATTTTTTTTGACTGGGGGTCAGTTCTCCTCTGGCCAACGAACAAACAGTGTGTGATTATGATTCAGGCTGCATTATAGGTCAGAAGTCATACTGGATTGGAACAATCAGAATATTAATCCAGTTCCATCTGGTTGAAGAATGGAGTCATCACGCCAGATCAGTGCCGATGGCTATCGTGTCGATGAGGCCTTCACAGGAGATATACTAGTTGATAGTATCTCTGCTGACGCTTCAGGGATGTGCCGTGGTTGTGTCAAGGTGCAGGTCCTCCGTCTGATCTGGATACGGCCCGGATCCGGCTGATTACATCATGCATTGTGGTCGTGTCTAGGCACAAGTTCACCATCTGATCTAGATACAACTCGGATCCAGTTGATTACTGTAAACCTTGGAATAAGCAGAAAGACTAACATTAGCGTAGATACCATTCTTCTTATGATGTAACAAGTACATTGGGCGTTATACTGTAGGAAGTGTTTCCGTTTCCTGCTGACCTAATTTTTGCCGCCTAATGATAATTTAACTGCTTTGAATAAATGGAATGTATCATTTTCTCTGTGCATGCCAGGTTAAAAGAGATGTGTTTACTAGACTAGATTTAAACGGACAGAGTGTGGCTGGTTCCTGGAAAATGTAGGGATATTGTTCTAGAGTTTAGGTGCTAAATAGGAAAAGGATGTCAAGTTGTTTATAACATTTCTGTATATAATATATTAGCAGTCCACTTCTAACACACACACAAACATAGCCTGACAGATGTGAGACCTACCTTTAAGGTAAATTAGTCATTTTCTCTACAATTCCACCCCTTGACAGGAAATGACAGCGGCACCTGCTTTGCCTCAATAAGTATAAACATTTCTGCCACCGAAATCACTTCACCGTCTCTCAGATAAATCACACGTCTCCCCCTGCTCTTCTTTTTAATGACATCTCTGCTTTGACACTGTAAAAGCGAACATTAACTTGTTTCGTGTGGTCTGAAAGCGCATGAAATGGAGCTGAGCTGTAACCAATCGGGCTTTTGGAGCTGTTGCATCGGCGTTGGTTTCATGAAGACGTGCTTTAGGGCCTAAAGCCGCCCCCGTGTTCTTCAGACACGTTCATGACCAATGGGGTTGACGCTTTATAAGATGGTAATGAAACACACATTTCCACACGTTATGGTGTTTCTTTCACAATCCCAGAAGACATTACAGCCAAATGCATCAAAGCACAGAGATAGGAAGCGATTGGGGGTTTCTGTCTTTTGAATAAGCACTCTTATACATTCACTTGCATTCGATTCCGTCGTAGTATTGATCAACCTATGCTGGTTTGCTGTAAAACTTGATGATTTCATCTTTATTCGTTTAGAGCTCAGGATGAGAGCTGTCTGTGTGCGTATGTGTGGTTCAGGCATACCCTACGTTATGCGGACAATATGTCCCCATAAAGATGGCAACTTGTGACAACAATAAGCAAACAATAAACCTTTTTAAAGTTTCACTGATGCTGTAAGGAGAACCTTTTTATTTTATTTAAAATGTCGTTGGAGAAGTTACAAGGATCTGCGGGTTACCATTTGTTTGCTTTTAAGACTCCAAGATGGCTTTACCTTTGTTTAATGGAGAAACCTAAAACCAACGCGCCCAATAACATCATTACACAATATCAATACTTTTATAATCTTAATGGAACCATTTTGGATCTTGATGAGAAGTGTTCTTCAGTGCATCTAAAGAATTGTCTCCTTTCGAGAGTGTGTGCTGTTGTGTCTGTATATGAATGTGCCTTATTGTTTTTCATGTTGTTTTGAGTGTGTGTGCTTTGTAAATGTGCCTACTGGTGCCATCAACGTACTCATAATGTGACCTGACAGCCTACATCCCCCAGCATGCCGAGCTCAGAGGGGGCGCATACGGGCAGCTGTCATGAGCGTCACTCACAGTAACCACAGGGGTACAGAGCCATGGCTTCATAACTTCTTTATTTTTGGAAAAAGAGGGGATGGGGAAGAAATGAAAGGAATTTGATTGACAGTCAGGGTTGGGGGGGGGGGGGATGTGTAAGGTGAATGCCAGGTTGTTCTTTCACTTTGTCTGGAGAGACTCGGAAAGTAAACAATAATATGATGTCTTGGCTAGATTAATCAATAGCTGAGCAAACAGATTCTGATTAAAGAGCTCTCTGCACTTAGACCAATGTCGGAATACCTGGGAAATATTTGCCAATAAACATCAGCTTGCTTTCAATCACAATTCAACTCTCTCTCTCTTAACTCCCATGGTTTTACCGTTTTCTTTCAGTATACCTGCCTGCCTTCTCTTTCATCTTCACTTTTTTTCCCCCCCTGGCAGATTCCACTTAGCACCCATCGGCTCAATTATGGATGTGAATTGCGTGTGGCGGAGAGCCTTTTAAGAGTAAAATATGAAAATGATTGTGCTCACTTGTAATTAGATGAGGAATGGCTACCCAAAATGTACAGTAATTCCTACTGCTTTCTCTCTCTCTCTCTCTCTCTCTCTCTCTCTCTCTCTCTCTCTCTCTCTCTCTCTCTCTCTCTCTCTCTCTCTCTCTCTCTCTCTCTCCTCTCTCTCTCTCTCTCTCTCTCTCTCTCTCTCTCTCTCTCTCTCTCTCTCTCTCTCTCTCTCTGATGGCACTTTTAGGATGTACAAGTGTGAGTGTACATGTCTGGTTTGCTTTTTAGAGCGTCTCGGTGGTCTAATTGCCATCAACAGGGGGCAAAATTAAAAAAGTCTAAGCTAATTCAAAGAGTGGGAGGGAGAGAGTTTTGCACATTTATAAATAATGAGAGACAAAATGTATCATCTGTATCATCTCTAACCTTGTGTTCAGTGGATTTAATTTGGCGACAATGGACTAAAATAATTAGTTTATTTTTTATTTTTTTGTTTTTCCCTCCAAAAAATCGTTACTTATAATTATGCTTAATACTAGGTTACCTTAAAATAAAGTCTTACCTTCATTATTTATTGATTAAGTGTTACTTGTCTTTAATAATCAGCTGAACAAATCAAAGTAGTCCAATTGGGTAAATGTGTTAATGGCTTCACATACTTGATTAATGTTCTGAGGTAACATGCTAACTTCTACAGTTTTAAATCTATTCACAAAGCTTTCATCTTTGTTTAAACTCTTATTCTTAAAGGAACACGCCGACTTTTTGGGACATTAGCTTATTCACCATATCCCCCAGAGTTAGATAAGTCCATATACCTTTTTAATCTCTGTGTGTGCTGTAACTCCAACTGCTAGCCTAGCTTAACACAAAGACTGGATGTAAATGGCTACAGGTAGCATACTAATCCCAATAAGTGACAAAATAACACAAACATTTTCCTATTTACATGTTGTGATTTGTATAGTCACTGAGTGTACAAATAACAACATCGTATGAGACACAGCCATCTTATAACCGTATAAATATTGGGAACTATATTCTCAGAGGGTGAAGCACTGCTACTTTGGCAGAGTGATAACCGCAACACCGAGATGCACCGTGGCGAGGACCAGAGAGTTTGTTCAAAGTTGGAGTATAGAGTCAGCATTTACAAGATAGTAAAAGCATAATTTACAGTCGTGGGTGTTCGCTGTATTAAATCTGTAAAGAGCTGTGACAATAAACAGGGGAGCACAATAAACAGATCGATTAGTTGTTGCAGCCCCTAATTGTAATGAATTGTTGCTTTATAATGTGACAAGCTACATCACAACATTTTAATATTAATATTGTGACGACAGATTATAAGAAGGGCTTTGGAAATAAGCTGTGAAGTTACATTTTTGACCTTTAGGAGAGTCATTTTTGGGAAGAGAAATTATTTTGAAACACTACAAAATGTGACCTCATCTCTGTCTAGTGAAAATGGATCCTTTAGACTGTCTCTATCTCTTATAATGGGCTTTTAGCCTTTAAATGAGTCTTAAAATGACTGCGGGGAATACGAACCTGTTAAACCTCATCTAGCAAGGTTTTCCAAGTTTTGCTGCGGAAGAAAAAAAGTGAACCATCAGATCAGAATTAGTCACTCTTATCAAGAATCAAACCCCTACTGCCCATTTTAACTTTTAAATAAAAGTACACTTTACAGTCTCTATATTTGAATTGCAACACAGTTATTGCTGTTTAGTATTTACATTAACCACCTACGAAGAACTTATGCTGAAGATCAATCTGGGAAATTAAGTTTTCTTAGTAAATGTCAGTCCTGAGTAAATATAGCAAAAGTATCATTTACAGAAATAGTCACATTTGAATCGTTTCCATGATACTTTATTAAGAAGCAAGATCATTTCATGATACATTCATTTCAAAATGTATTTTATGAAATAAGCCAAGATGCAGAAGCAACAGTTTATTTTATTATATATAAAGAAAGTAGTTAGTCATTTAATATTCATTAATTACAAACTTTAATTGCTCACTAATGTATGCTGTAATGCATGGAGGTTTGACTAGTCTTAATTATGAATTGAGAAGCTAGACAAATGGACACAGAATGTGAACGATTTAGCAGCTACTCTCAGTGGGGGGCTGGGACACCTTGGAAAGAGACAGGGTACAGGCAAACCACGGTCAGATGGTTGGAGAGTTGAATCGGGTTTGAAGGAGGAGGACACAGACAGAGTTCAGCCAAGTTCACCTCAAAGGGTGTATTTATTAAATTGTCTTTTGTCTTGTCTTCCTGGCTGGTATAAGGGCATGTGGGTATGGGTATGTGTGGTTTGGAAGACGCACACAGGATTAATCACAGGGCTAGCAGGAGATTGGAAATAGGAGATGCGAGTTCGGTCAGGTCACACCCGGATGCAAACAAGAGCACTGCTTGCCCAGGTAAGTTATATCCCCTGCCTAATAATTAGTGACAGGTGTGTCTTCTGTGTAACACGTGAGGGAGTCACAGCTGCAGGCAATTCAGGCCAATCATGGGGGATAGAGCGGGCGAGTGAGGCTTTTTTACAGCTGCCCCGGAATTTGTCACAAATTCCATACCGTAGAAAGAATCACGAGCTCCTGCCTCCCTCCTCCTCATCTTCGTCTTTCAACTCTGGTAAGGGGATGAGCCTCGCAACAGGTCTGATGTACCTCTTCTCACCGACCCTCACCTCAACTGTCCGGACTCTCCCGTCCACTCCGGAGATGACTTGGGTGATCCGTCCAACTGGCCAGTGAGCCCGAGGGAACTGAGGATCGACTATCAGGACGGGCTGTCCAACGGTCATGTTGCTGGTATCCCTCCTCCATTTCCCTCGCGGCTTCAAGGTGGGCAAGTAATCTCGAATGAATCTCGACCAGAAGTGGTCAGCAAGAAGTTGACTGTGACGCCACCTGCGTGTCCTGACAAAGCTGGTTGATGCAAAGGTGGCTTGCGGGGAGTCACGACGGCCCATGAGGAGCAGATTGGGGGTGATCGGATCAGGATCTGAAGGGTCGGCTGAGATGTATCCTAGAGGCTTCGCATTCAAGATACCCTCCACCTCTATAAGTACGGTACGGAGAACGGTTTCCAGAATGGGCTGACTGCCAAGGACCACTTGGAAGGAAGTTTTGACCGATTTGATCTCCCTCTCCCATACACCACCAAAATGAGGTGCATGGGGAGGATTGAAGCGGAAGGTGATCTGTTTCTCTGCCAGTTGTTGTCTCAGATTGGGCTCCATAGCTTCGAACGATTTGCTGAGTAACACATCACCTCCCCTGAAGTTGGTTCCTCGGTCAGCCAAGATTTCGAATGGCTTCCCTCTTCGAGATATAAAGCGACGGAGGGCCATAAGGAATGCTTCTGTATCCATACTCTCAAGTATATCTAGATGTATACATCGGGTAGTGAGGCACTTGAAGAGTATTCCCCAGCGTTTTTCACACCAGCGGCCCACTTTGACCTGGAATGGTCCAAAGCAGTCGACCCCCGTTGACCAGAAGGGAGGCTTGAACAGGCGAAGACGGGCAGTTGGTAAGTCCGCCATTCTTGGAATGTCTGGCTTGGCTTTCCATTTGCGGCACTCCTCAGCACCCAATACTTCCGCCGTATCTCGCCATGAACTCGCTCTGGTCCAGGGTGCAGAAGCTGCTCATCATAGCTCTTTATAATGAGTCTGGAAAGGGGATGATCACCGTCAAGGACAATCGGATGTAGGACATCAGGTTCCAACTCCGCCCGGCGCAGTCTTCCGCCTACCCGGATCACGTTCAATGCAGGGTCCAGCTCAGGGGAGAGGGAGACGAGTCAGCTATTCCTCGGTAAGTTTCTATCTTTGAGTAGAGCTTGAAGCTCTTCTGGGAAACTCTCTGCCTGAGCTCCCTGGATCAGCAGTGTCTCCGCTGCAAGGTGAGAAGCAGCAGTAGCCGCCCCATCAGAGGCCATCTTGGATACTGCTGCAATCAGATCTTCTAACCTGCTGTATTGTGAAACATCAGGCAGCGGAGAGGCAGGTGTCTCATGAGTCAGGTAACAGGCAATAGACTTCCTGAGCTCATCCGTCTCACTCTCGGGCAGTGGAATCGACAACGGAGGGAAGACCGGCCACTGAGTTTCAGGTTTCCACAAGAACGATGGTCCCTCACTCCATCTTTGACGTTGTGCTAGCTCTTGCAGTGTCTTTCCTCTCGTAATGTCGTCCGCAGGATTGCTCTGGCTATCCACATACCTCCAGCTGTTTACATCAGTGAGGTCTTGTATCTCAGCAATGCGTGTCCCTACAAAGACCTTATACCTGCAGGACTCTGACTTCAGCCAGGAGAGCACGGTGGTAGAGTCACTCCAGTAAACCACCTTGCGGATGGGCAAGGTAAGTTCAGTTTGCACAGTGGATGAGAGCTGGGCTCCGAGGAGGGCAGAACAGAGCTCAAGGCGGGGCACAGAGATCTGCCTCCTTGGTGCCACTCTTGATTTGGCCAAGACAAAGCAAACCTGAACCTCACCCTCTGCAGGCTGTGCTCTGAGGTAAGCTACTGCCCCATAGACCCTCTCAGATGCATCACAACAGACATGGAGATCCCATTCTGTGGCAGGGGAATCAACTGATGCAGGCACATAACACCGGGGCATCTGCACTCGATGAAGATCCACCAATTCACGCTCCCACTCCAGCCACCGATCCATCAGCTCAGCTGGGCGAATAGGATCATCCCAATCCTGCTTGGTCTTCCATAGGTCCTGAACAATCACCTTGGCCCTCGTAGTGTAAGGCAATATGTAGCCTAACGGGTCATATTGACTGGCTAAGGTGCGGTAAATCACCCTCAAGGTGGGTGAAGCTGAGGTCAGTCCTGCCCTGTGTTTGTATCCAAGGGTGTCTGGGATACAAGCCCAACGGAGACCCAGGGCTGGCTCCTGAGGGCCCAAACCCATCTCGGAAAGCCACAGCTCGGTGCTGGTCGACCTTGCTTCTGGAGGGAGATGTTTTACCACCTCTACAGCGTTGCTCGCCCACTGCCTGATCTCAAATCCGCCTTTAGCAAGTTGGATACGCAGTTTCTCGAGCAAGGTCTTTGCTGCTTTGGAAGAAGGCAGGCTCTGGAGGCAGTTATCGACGTAGAAAGAGTTCTCCACCGAATCCACTACCTCTTGGTCACTGTCATCACAACTCCTGGTGTGATGCTGCAGTGCATAGATCGCACAGCATGGGCTGCAAGCGGCACCAAAGGGAAGCACTTGCCATTCATAAGTGGTTGGCTCCCTCTCTCTTTCTAGATTCCGCCAAAGAAAGCGAAGGAGAGCCTGGTCCTGTGGCAGCAGACGGACCTGATGGAACATGGCACGGATATCGCCGCTGATGGCCACTGAATGCTGCCTGAATCGGAGCAACACTCCCAAGAGGGATGGACCCAAGGTAGGTCCCGGAAGCAAGTTTTCATTCAGGCATTGGCCCCAGAACGTGAATGAACAATTGAAGACTAACCTGTGCTTTCCACTAGCTTGCTTAATAACATGATGAGGTAAGTACCACGACTCAATAGGTTGACTCTCGCCCACATCCTTCACAATGGTCACATAACCAGCATCAAGAAGCTTCTGGATCTCATTATGGTGTATGTTGGCGAGTTCAGGATCCCTGTCCAGTCGTCTTTCTGTTCCCCGCAACAAGGGCATGACGGAATACTTGGAGACCGAAAGTAAAGGGCGATTCGGGGCACGCAGCAAGGGTGTGGCATATCGTTGAATGCCATCAACGGTCAGAGGGACAGTCTTGGTCCGTAACAGCTCCAATGCATGCTCATCATGCTTCGAGCAAGTCACATCCTTGATGCTTTGGTGGGGATAAGCGTCCAGCTTCCACAACAACTCAACATTCCTAAGGAGCTCCGCAGTGGCACAAGGTAACGGATTGGCGATAGAGGTCATGAAGAGGCAGGACTCGAGGTGCACATCTGGGCGAGAGGTCACACTAACAGGTCCCTGCATGGCCCAGCCTAATGCTGCATGAACTGCCACTGGTCCACCCTTCGGACCCATCCGGACAGGCTCAGTCGGAACAATCAGTTCAGGGTAATCTGAGCCGATAAGCACAAGAGGTGCTACTTGGGGAAAGGACTGAAGTGGCAACTCTCTCAGGTGGGGATACTGCTTCTTAAGGGCCTCTGTGGGGCAGGTGTGTTCAGCCAGGTTAAGGCACAGAGAGGTGAAAGCATTCTGGATGGGATATTTTATCTCCGGTTGCCCTGCCGGGGATATAGAAAAGGATACAGTCATGCCCTCCACCGGGACTACCCGCTGCCGTATAGTCTGCAGATAAAGCACCTCTGGCTCCCCCTGGAGGTGAAGATGTTGACTAGCAGTGGACAAGATGATTGTTCGACTAGAGGCATCGTCGAGAAGAGCGAATGTAAGCCAGAGGAGAACTGGCCCAGACTGAGCCTGGGTTCTCCCAAGGTTTTTTTCTCCATCCAATCTGATGGAGTTTTGGTTCCTTGCCACTGTCGCCTTGCTTTTGGCTTGCTTGGCTTGCTTAGTCGGGATTATTTAGGATTATTTAATATTTAATATTTAACAATATTATCGATCTGTGTTGTACTACTTTCATGTTATCACTGTGAAGCTGCTTTGATACAATCTGTATTGTGAAAAGCGCTATATAAATAAATGTGACTTGACTTGACTTGACTTGACTTGAATGTCTCCAGGCTATGGCCCCCGGCGTGTAAGGTCACTCTTAAGACCTTAAGCAAGACCCTCGGTGAGCGACTGGGCAGGTCAAGGTAGACCGCCTCCTCATGGGGAGATTGAACCATCAAGATTTTGGTCGTATTCTGACTGCTGATGTCATGGAGGATGGTCAAATGCAGCTGGTTACACAGGTTACAAGGTTTCTTCAGTGTGCATTTGTCTGGCGAATGACAGCGGGCACATTTGTGGCACCTTTTATTCTCCACAATCCAATCCCTTAGCTGAGCTGGAGTGAACTTCATCACCTCTGGGCATGATCCAAAGTAGTGATCACGGTTGTTGTGATAAGGGCAGTAAGGCTGGAACTTATGCCTATTTTTGGAGGGAGACTTCTTACCCTGTCCCTCTGCAGTAGTGCTGCCCATATGCCTCCGTTCAGGGTTGGAGGTAGTAGTGGCAATGGCATTCGATGTGGTACAGGCAGTGGTGAGATACAAGGTGGTTTGATTCTCTCGGCGCCTCACCTCTTTGCCAACAGGTTCTTTCCTTTCCCACTGGACAGAGGTCAACTGCTGCACCACACTCCTGGCCCTTGCCTTCCCTCGTAGCCAGGCCGACAGATGTTGAAGAGTGTATGTTCTCGTGGTCCCATCCTTCAAGTAGCCTTGAGCATAGCAGTGCTCGACAAACCCATCACGATATGAAGGGGGCAATTTACCCATAAGCTTGTCTACATGTGAGCCACACTTTAGTTCACTGCCATTCTTCCCCTCTACTGACTCTAACAGCCCAATAAGAGAACTAACAGCGAGAGCAAATTCTTGAAAGGCAGCATTATCGCCCATCTTGATAGGTGGGGTGTTCAAAATGCTGCTGATCTCATTCTGGACTAGCTGGCGAGGTTGTCCATATCTAGTTCTCAGAGCAGCCAGGGCGGATGTATAGGGGTCTCTGGCATACATATGTGACTTAGCCAGTCTATAGGCGCTCGGGAGCTTCAAATGGTCAAGGAGGATCTGGAACTTGAAATGCTCTGAAAGGTGGGTATGGATGCCCACCAGATTGCCCAAAGCCCTATCCAGCAGAACAAAGTCGCTTTCTCTGCCACTGTCAAAGTAAGGCAACTTTGGTCTTCGAATTCCATATGCCGATGCAACTAACAGCTCCAATATTTGAGCAGAACAATCCACTGAAGTCGTTGTGGTTTATTCACATGGTTTGAAACCAATTTTAAAATGTTATAATAAATAAAGCATTTAAAATATAAAATATAAACCATTTAAAAATATAATTTCATATATATATATATATATATATATATATATATTAGGGCTGTGCAAACGTTAATTGCGATTAATCACATCCAAAATAAAAGTCTGTGTTTACATAATATATTTGTGTGTGCTGTATATAATTATTTTGAATATATAAATACCTATGCATGTATGTATATATTTAAGACTTATTTGCACTTAAATTCTGTGTATATATATATATATATATATATACATAATCTATATTATATAAATATTTTATATATGAATAACACATTTTCTTAAATAAATACATGCATGTGTGTGTATTTATATATACAAAATAATTGTATACAGCACACACAAATATATTATGTAAATACAGACTTTTATTTTGGATGCGATTAATCGCAATTAATTTTTGCACAGCCCTAATATATATATATATATATATATATATATATATATATATACTTGTTTGTTAGCAACTTTCATTACCAATTTATGTTAGAACAAAGCTTGAAAGTATCTCTAAGTAAATGTCAAGTAAAGACCATATTTTACTCATAAATTGGAAATGACTACACACACGCACGCACACACACACACACACACACACACAATCATTAGACATTACTATGAATCAAAAAGCTATTTTGCTTCCACATTTTAGGAAAACAATAACATCAACAACAATAACAACAAACTGAACATAGATTTTGATAAAGCCATTAATCCTCCGTAGTCTCATCAAAATAATATGACTTTACCAGTGGCGTTTGGAAATGGAAGACTTATAGGAAATTAAAAGGCTTTATTTATTTATTAAACATACAATGGCATAAAGGACACCATTATTACAGTGTACTAATATTACTGTGAGCTTTTGTGTAGAAGTTGCACTTGAGGTACTTCCTGATGAGATCATATATACTAAGAGATATGGCAGTTTGATGTGAGTTGTATTTATAGATCACAGAGAACAAGCTACAGTACAGAACTTCATGTTCCTGGCCTTTTTAAGGGTCTTGTATTATAGCAGAAATATGGAACTATGTGTGGGAAGGGTTGCGGTTTAGTAGTCATGTCATCCCCCAACGTGCATCAATGAGACCATGACCCTGACCAATTTTAACCACTGGAGACCACGAACACCCAAAGACTTGTCGTTTTGGAGATCCTCTGACTCCATCATCTCCATCACTATTTGGCCCTTGTCAAATTAACTTGCCTATTTTTCCTGATTCCATCACATGGAATTCAAGTACCAACTGTTCACTCTTCACTGCCTAATATTTCCCAGCCCTTGACAGATGTCATTGTAATTATATAATCAATATGATTCTCTTGGCATGTCATTGCTTTTAACGTTGTGGCTGATTAGACTAGTATAGCCATGATGTTGCAGCTCATTGCAACACAAGTCTCCTCTTTGAAGAGCTTGCGCTCTGGTTCAAACTTGGTTATTGGTGATGCCTGTCAACCATCCCTCTTTGTTGTTTTCAGGTTCGAATAGAAATAGGATTTTTCTTGAGGCACACAACTGACCATCTGTATCTATGGTACTATACCTCATGGCAGGCCATAATACGAGACCCCAAAGTGAGACCCACTAGTCTCACTTTGGCAAAAAAAAATTATAACTATCTTGTGGCCTCAAGATACTAACTCGTGGCCTCAAGATACTAACTCGTGCCCTCAAGTTAGTATCTCGTGGCCTCAAGATACTATCTTGTGGCCTTAAGATAGTAACTTGTGGCGTCAAGATAGTAACTCGTGGCCTCAAGATACTATCTCGTGGCCTTAAGATAGTAACTTGTGGCCTCAAGATAGTAACTTGTGGCCTCAAGATACTATCTCGTGGCCTCAAGATAGTAACTTGTAGCCTCAAGATACTATCTCGTGGCCTCAAGATAGTAACTCGTTGCCTCAAGATAGTAACTTGTGGACTCAAAATACTATTTCATGGCCTCAAGATAGTAACTCGTGGCCTCAAGATACTATCTCGTGGCCTCAAGATAGTAACTTGTGGCCTCAAGATACTATCTCGTGGCCTCAAGATAGTAACTCGTGGCCTCAAGATAGTAACTTGTGGCCTCAAGATACTATCTCGTGGCCTCAAGATAATAACTCGTGGCCTCAAGATAGTAACTTGTGGCCTCAAGATACTATTTCATGGCCTCAAGATAGTAACTCGTGGCCTCAAGATAGTATCTCGTGGCCTTAAGATAGAAACTCGTGGCCTCAAGATACTAACTTGTGGCCTCAAGATAGCAACTCGTGGCATCAAGATAGTAACTCGTGGCCTCAAGATACTATCTCTTGGCCTCAAGATAGTAACTCGTGGCCTCAAGATACGATCTTGTGGCCTTAAGATAGTAACTTGTGGCCTCAAGATACTATTTCGTGGCCTTAAGATAGTAACTCATGGCCTCAAGATAGAGTTAGTATCTTGAGGCCACGAGTTACTATCTTGAGGCCACGAGTTAGAATCTGGAGGCCACAATATAGTATCTTGAGGCCACAGGTTAATATCTTGAGGCCACAACTTACTATCTTGAGGCCACGAGATATAATATTTTTATAATTATTTATAATTAGTTAGTTATAGTTATAATTATTTAATTTTTTTTTTTTGCCAAAGTAGGACTTGGGGGGCTCCGTACCATAATAAGTTTGAGCTGTGGTAAAGAAATCCATGTAGAGTTAGAGTAGAGTCACAGAGCAACTTTGGCTATACTTTTTGTCTGTGGAGTTTCTATGGCACACTGCAACAAACTGAATTTGATTTAAAATACAGTGTGTCTGAGAAAACATTCCAAGGGCAAAATGCAACATGCATGGGCATCACAAATCTTGATTTTCAGTGGATTTGCTTTTGGACACTTCATTTGTTAACATAATACGTAGCTAACGCATGCTAATTATTTATTCTGGAATCAATAGATACTAGTATACAGATTCGGAATAGCTCTTTTAGTAAATGAATGCAAGCTGCAAGGGACTCTGGGAATTGTAGTGTTTTGAAAGGCTTATCGTTATATTGAATTCATATGTCCATATGCAGAGCTGTGGAGGAGTTTAAGAGGATAAGAGGAATAAACAAGAACAAAACCCTGAAGCTTGAATCTGCCATGATGCTTTATTCTGATGTTTGTTATGCAACTGGAGTTTTGCTGCAGGTTTCTGCTTTAGTTTTCGGAGACCTGTCTGCATGTGTGAGTGTATTTGAACGAGGTGTCTTTGACAGTGAAATCTACTCATGACTACCAGCATATTAAGGACTAGCCTCGCATAGATGAAGGTCTTGGTCATTTTGAAGTTTATTCTCGCCCAAAATGTATTACCAACAATACCCACATGGACTGTGTGTGATGACTCTTTGCATCATTTGTTCATTTTGCCTTTAGACTTTAGTGTACGGTGAGTCACTTATATATGGCAAGACCTGCTGAATTACTTTTTCTAGTTGAGGAGGGAAAATGAATAGCTTTATGAATAGTTTTTCCTTTTTTTGATATAACATTTTTTTTTAAATAACGCGATAAATTGTCATGTGGTGAAACTCCTCCAAAAAAGTAATACTCTTGAATTAATAATTAATGACTACGTTTACATGCAGCCAATAACCCGTTCAAAACTGTGATATTAGCAATAACCCGGTCGCAAACGGCCATGTAAACACCGGCAAAAACCTGGAAAAATGGTATGCATGCAATATATATATATATATATATATATATATATACAGTGTATATATATATATATACAGTGTGTGTGTATATATATATATATATATATATATATATATATAGCGAATACTTTCTAACAGCTTTTTTTGTTTTCACATAATAGTTTTATGCTAATATTAGGTTTTACGCTAATATTAGCACCTAAAATGTACATATTAACACTTAAAATGAACATATTAGCACCTAAAATGTACATATTTGCACCTAAAATGTACATAATGACACTTAAAATGTACATATTAGCACCTGAAATGTACATATTAGCACCTAAAATGGACTAAAGTTTACCTTTTGAAAAGGTACAGCCCCAGTGACAGCTTTTGTACCTTTTTTTCTGAGAGTGTAAGACACAGGTGAAGATATACATTATGCATGATACTGTATACCTCTTAACTGATAATATATCATAGTTGGGGGTCATTCAATAATTAGCAATGTTATGATGCAACTCACATCGTTTTTTGATTAGAATGGGGTGGTCAGGGACATCAGTTAAGGAAAACTGAATCTATCTATCCTCAGATCTTATGTCATTTATCCATTTGTGAGAGTTGCTGCAGGAGAGTTGTGATATACTGCAACCAGTTTATACTAGTTTTGTGAAAGTTTGTAGTGAATAGCATCGAACAAAAGGATTTCATCGTTGCCAATGGCAGATCATACGATCAAAACTTGACATGGTTGCTCTATTTTTCACCTTGTGTTTATTAATGACTTGTTTACTTGGATTATGTAGTTAGTCTGGAACCTGACTGGTGAGTGTGATGATGTGTTTACAGGTAGAACAGATTTAATCTAATTGGATTGAAGGTTGACACATTGATTAATATAGTTGATGAATGCCAACAGCAGGTGTAGTCTGAGACACACACACACACACACACACACACACATACACACACACACACACACACACACACACACACACACACAATCAGGATTTCCTTGCTTTTTGCACCTTACAGTTTAATTTAGACCAATGCACAAAGTACATTTTTCACAGTTACTGAGTTTTAAAATGTTTAGTAATTTTTCGTTTTTACTTCAAGTAGAACATATTTGAATAAATTGTTATTATAAAAAAAATAATCCTCTATGTGTGTTGCAAACTGTCAAGGCAACTCTCATTCAAGTATGTTTTTGTCTGGATACTTTAAATCTTTGACAAATTAACAATTTGTTAAATCTAATTCCTCTGTACTGTTTGTTTTGGTTATTGAAAAAAAAATATCAACTAATTATTATCATTATAGACAGTTTATGACTTATTACATTGTTATTAATTATTTATTGCAATGTAATAATGATCACAATGATATAGATGGCTGCATTTAGGCAGGCTTTATTTGGCGATGTATTTTTCTGAGAGGGTCTGTTTATGTCGTGCTTTGTCTCCTAATTAAGTGGCATTACATAGACCTCACCACAAGTCTTTCAACCCTTGAGAACAGAACAGAAAGGCTTACGTTATGTAATCGGTTGAAGTGTCAGTGTATTTTGGCTCTCTGTTGCTCTAATAAGATTTCTGTTTTTTTATATTCCAGATTTCATTAAACCGTGCAATCTGAGGCGAGAGAATTAAGCAAATATTGGAAAAGAGATTGTACATACAGGTTTTTTTATTGCCAATAAAAACATTATGAGGGAATAATTTCACCTGGTTGAAGGTAAATATTCACACACCCCAACCATGCAAGGATAGATGGAGGATTGGATGATAGGCAGATCAATAGAGAGACAGAGGAGACGAAAAGAGCAGCGAACGTACAATTGGAGACGAAGTGGGAGTCATGGATTAGGGATGGAGAGATGAGAGGAGAAGAGAATGATAAATGTTGAATGTAGGAGGAAAAAGGCTGGACTGTGAAACGGAAGAACGATTTAATGTTGGGCAATTTTAAGTTTCGGCAATTGCCAGAGGTTTTAAGAGTTTATATGGAAATATCATGATATCGTAGTTTTTGTCCAACTCTATTGACTTGACTTGGTACAAAAACTACGATAAAACCTGTTAGAAAGCATCTTTTGCAGCGATTATTGCAGTGAACACCTCAGACCACTCAGTGAGTTTCACGTCTTTGTAAACTAAAGTTTAATGCGTTTTATGAATGATTTTTCTAGTGCACATAGACAACCATTGTGAAGGTGGGGGATTGCTGACACAGAAACTTAAAATTCTCAATCTTTACCATTCTATTTCATCAGAAACGATCTTAAAACAGGGCTTTAAGTGTAAAATACCGAACTAACCCTTTAACATTGTTGAGTTGGAGTTAGAATTAAACCCCCTTCCTCATTGTTTTAGTTTCTCTTGTACTTGTTCAATTTAAGTCCACTAAAATGTTTTAGTATATCCCTAAAACGTTTATTAGGCATATTTCATGGTCTGTTATACATAACTATACATATTATGAATGCTATTATGTAATGCCTTAATGCTTTAACATTAGTAAATTAGAGTGATATTATGATACATGTTGATTGAATATATGATCCCACTGGCTGAGATCGAGCTATGTTGCAATTATTATTGTATCTATATTAAAAATAATTAAAAATATATATTTATATATACATTTTTTTTTACTGGTTGGTTGTTTGTATTCATCATTGTAGTTTGTCCGAAAACATGGTGGCAACTACTTTTTTGCTTCAATGACATCCCTCCACCAACAACAAAGGAACAAGAGCCATCCAGAGACATATTTCATTGTCTCTTTCTGTCTCTCACTCTCGTTTTCTGGCTTTATATATTGAGTTTGAGTACAGGTTTGAAGTTTTAATAAGCTCTTTCATACAGCTGCTTGTTTTAATATAAGTAATACTTCTGAGGCAGTGATGAACACACACTCACACCCACACGCACACGCACACACACACTCGGGATGCAGTCATTATTGCTGTTGCTCTCGACTGTCACTGTGCAAAAGCTATTTTTTACCAAAATAACAACAATGCTTGTTTGAGGCTTGGAAATGTAACTGATGAAAGATGTCACAACTCTATTCCTTCAAAATGCACACTCTCTCATTTCTATCAGTTTTATGAATGTCCATTGTTTATACAATCTGAAGATTTCATCATTAGTTGCATTCATATATATATATATATATATATATATATATATATATATATATATATATATATATATATATATATATCTATATATATGATGTAACATACTGTATATTCTTTGTCTAAACTTCATCATTTTTGGTGTAAGTGTATTGTGATTGTCAAAGTATTTGGTAACTAAACAGAATTTTAAGTTTAGTGACAACATGTTTACATGCAATGACTTGTTGGCTACAGTTTTTATTATTGCCGGACACAAATGTCACAATTTCAATTCAAATCTTGTGATTTGATTCCGGTCTTGATACATTATCATTTCATTTGGATAAATATTAGGTAGTCTAATTGTAACGTAAATTTTTTTCAAGAAAAAAGTATATATATCTCGTCTAATGCTGTAAACATAGAGAGCCCTGTCAGCTGGTATTAACAACTCAAATTAAATATTCGGCTTTATTAACAACGTTACAATATTTTAATAATAAGTAAAAATATAATGCATATTTAATATTGTGCACATATTTAGCAAAATACTCCTAGCCAACTAATGTACTTTCATCAAATAGCTTTCCTGAGGTAAATGTAATGTTATGTGACATTGTTCTCCAGCTGTTTTATTGACCTCTTCCCGCGGTTGAAAAAAAAAGAACACTGATTGATCTATATTATGTATAAGACAAACATTTCGGTAAGTTGTAGACTACTGTATCTTTCAACACACCTATCGTTCATTTGTATTTATTTACTTATAACTACAAATGAAGAGTAGGCGAACAGATGTTTGATACACGACCACCACCAAAACGCTATAGTTTGAATAAAGTTTTCGGAGTAAAATTGACAGAATCTGAGAATTAGTTTCATATAAAAAGTAACCTGCCCTGTCTAGTCTGCCAGTTTCCGTATCCTCTTTGCTTTGTGATTTTTCTCTGTGTGAGAAAATGGATGTGTGGTGTGAGAGCGTGTGAAAAGTGTCAATTGCATCAGTCTCACGCTGAATGAGTGAGAGTTGGCAGCCCTGCTCTCTCTGCTCAGTGTCGGTTATCTTATAGCCAAAATATCACCATAGAATAGAATTCTATATATTCTAACAATAGAATTTAGAATCAACAATAGAATCACAATAGAATTTTTTTTCTGGCCATCAGTTTAGTCTGCTCGGTGTCCATCTGCACCTGTTCTCCACACACCGGAAAAACAAGTGGTTATTTCAGTCAAAGTTGCTCTTCTATCAGCTTGAATCAGTCGGCCCATTCTCCTCTGACCTCTAGCATCAACAAGGCATTTTCGCCCACAGGTCTGCCCCATACTGGATGTTTTTCCCTTTTCACAACATTCTTTGTAAACCCTAGAAATGATTATGCGTGAAAATACCAGTAACTGAGCAGATTGTGAAATATTCGGTACGCTCAGAATGACTTAAATCACTTTTCTTTCCCATTTTGACATTCAGTTTGGAGTTCAGAAGATTGTCGTGACCAGGACCACACCCCTAAATGCATTTGAAGCAACTGCCATGTGATTGGTTGATTATATAATTGCATTAATGAGAAATTGAACAGGTGTTCCTAATAATCCCTTTAGGTGACTGTATATATATATATATATATATATATATATATATATATATATATATATATATATATATATATATATATATATATAATGTGTGTGTGTGTGTGTGTATATATCCAGTATATATATATATATATATATATCCTTTCATTTTTTTCTTGTCTGACTCACCTGAATGAAATGCTCATTATTGTGCTTGTCTTTGTCTCTCTCAGGTGAGAATCTCCTAATTATTCATGATGGCTGGCTTTTTCAAGTCCATTCACATATTGCCTTGGCAAACAAAAAATGTTTTTCACAATATAACCCAATTCACCGTTTTATGTAAAAGATTAGGTTGGATGTTTTTCAGATCATTTCGAAGAAAAAACTCGAGGCAACAAGATCCATTAGTCAAAGGTCTTGTGGACACATATTTTGTATGTGTTTTGTGGCCTTATTTCAGAAACTTTCATTTTTAGTTTTTTTCAATAACCATGCATAAACAATATTCTCTCAAAAATACAAACATGTACATATATGTTGCTCACAAATTATGGTAGCCCTGTTTGTGCTAAATAGAGTGTAATTTCACCTGTGCCATTTATGTTTCTAGCAACTGAAAAAAAGTACAAATGTAAGGGCATGTCAGAACATCTCAAGGACCCCCAAAACAATTGAATTGTCAATTAAAATTTTGGTGTTTAACTTTGCTTTTTAAAAATACCGTTAATTTTTCGTTTTATGGGTTAAAAAGGAAAATACTAATGGAGGTAATAGTACACGAATCGATGGGTAATTTTAAAACTTGTTAATGATAAATCTTTTTGTAGCTTTAAGTAATGAAGTACCCTACCTGTATTTTTTTTACTTTCTTTTTTGTAGTGTTTAAATTAGAGCCCGACCGATAAAGGATTTTAAAGGCCGATACCGATACAAATATTTGTTGGTTTTAAAATCCGATATTCCGATATTTCGGCCGATATATATATATATATATATATATATATATATATTTCACAGAAACGCGCAACAAAACATTAACAGATTTCCCTAACATTAGTTATTTGTAGTTATTTATGAGTTTTAACTAAAACAATATGATAATGCATTTTAAAAAGAAACTTGTTTATTATTGTCACAATAGAAACTTATTGTCACAATAGAAAAGAGGAACATTAAATATATTAAAGTTCTGATAAATGAAATAATAATTAGTCCCTACATTGCTTTATAAGCTATACCTGCAAACTGGATCAGCAGGTTGCAGGATGTGTGGCGCGTTATACACGAGTGTTGCCAACAGGGACTGTGTAGAGTGCCCTCTGTTGGACAAACTATACAACTCCAACACTCAAATTCATGGTTGAAGCGTGTTTCATCCGTTTTAAATTTGATTTTTGAAATATTCATTTATCGGCCATTATAACAGCCGATACCGATAGTTTGGAAAATGCCTAATATCGGCCGATAATATCGGGCTGCCGATAAATCGGTCTGGCTCTAGTTTAAATAAATGGCGGCAGTCTTTCATAATCAACTGTTGTTGTGGACTATATCTGGAGAAGTACATTCTACTTTTGAGTGAGATGTTTTTAAGTTGCTAATTGAGCAAAGTGTTTACATATATTTTATTAGTATTAGTTCAAGAAAAATTTTTTTAAAAAATATCGGATTGATATCTGTATCGTGACATCACTAGCTAGAACAAATCTGTTGTTGAAATAGAAAACGGTGTATAACATTTATTGCATTTTTAGTGTGGTATTTTATCATAGTTTTATCATAGTCATATTGGGGTATTATTTATCTTGTTAAAGTGTTTAGTTTAGTATACAATATTCTGTATCTAAAATCAGAGCAACAGTAGTCTGAGCATGTAGAGAACTAATGATACAAATGCGCGAAGCTTGTGGTTCATAGACACCTATTACACACTCGAACACATAAACACGGCTCTTGATTGTTTAGGTCGTGGCTTTAAAGTGTGCAACAGGTCAGGTGCCTTCCACTTCAAAGCTTTTCACGATCAAACTTTAATTAGGGAAATTTTAATTACACTTTAATTACACATTGCTGCTGATGTATAAAATTATGCAGATATAATGAAAATGAGGGGAGACAAAAACAAAAAAAAAGTCACTGCTTGTCTGCAGTTAGTATTTCGGTTACAGCCAAATCTGATATCAAAAGATTAAAGCCAAATTAAGTCATAACACAATCAAACCCAGAGCTGAAAGTCATCAAATTATCAATAAAGCAAAATCACGTTATTCCGGGCTCTTTTTTTAATTAGTGGGATCGGATGTAAATTGCCATTACTCCGGAATTCCATCATGTAAACATTCTTAATTGCATACTTAATTGCTAAGTGTAGAAGAGCATTTTAAGAGACATTAACTCAAGAGCCCAAATTATTGCAATATTACAAAGTTGCATAAAAATTAATTGCGGGGTGGGGGGGGGTACTTCTGGAAATCTCTGAAATATTAAATCTTAAGATGTCAACCATGCTTTATTGCTGGAAGAAAATTAATTGGACTTGAAAAGAATAAGGCAACATTTCAAAAGCGCCTCTCTAGAAGATTCTAGTGTTCACACTATTGGATTAGGGGCCTTTGCAATTGGCACTTATGAGGGAATAAACAGCATGGTGCACTATTGAGAAAGCATATTAGGGAAGGATTGCTCTCTGGGTCAGTTTTGCTCTTCGGTTTATTAGATTAGAGCAGTAGATCAGAGTGAGTAGACGTTAATCTGACCCTGGATCAGTGTGGATGGGGATTACTTTTATCCTGGGTCAGTTTGGGGACGCAAGAAGATTTCCGAATGACATATCTATTATTGGCTGACGCAGACAGACGACAATAAAATTATGAAATGAGAAGCAAGTCTAGAGCACATTTTTGCTCTCCGTGATGTATATTTCGCCTGGAAAACATGGAGTATAGCTTATAATACTGAATCATTTGAAACCAAGAGAAGGAAAGGGAATCTCTATGGAATTCCATAGAATCTCTACTTCTACAGGTTATATTCTCAACATTTGTGTGTGTGTATTAGGTCAGTGTCCTCGTGATAAAAAGAGGGCCTTTAATTCTTTAATGATTACCTCATTTGTTTTTGTCAGCAGGTTATAAAAAAAAATAAAGTGTTTTGTGACACACAATGTAGGATTCAATTCATCCCCCACTCGGAAAGAATAATATGTTTTGACGTTTGTTATTTATTCCCCCCCTTCTCTATCTCTCTCTCCTTCTCTCTTTACAATTCTCTCTCAGTGTATGCGTTTGCCATGGCTTTCTTTCTTCAGAGAAATGCCTGTTTATTCCTTTGTTAATATGACAGATATAATGAGTTTCCTGATTCACCACAAGGTGCAAATTAAGACTCTCTTTTACATTTATACAGTAAAATCCATTTTTTACCTTCCTCACTTTTAATCTTGTCTGTAGTTTTTTCCCTCCTCACCTTATTTTATTTATTTTGTTCATGATTCAGTTGTGTGAGGAGATAATCACATCACCAAACACACTCGACCATCTCGCACAACTCTTTCTCTCCTCAATACATATACTCAGACAGCCACATATTGTGATTGATGGCAAATTTCTCATGAATGACTTTTTTTTATTATTTATTGGTTGTGTTTATGATATATTTCGAAAGACATTTGTCATTCTTGGCGGATAGAGAGGAGGACTGTGTGAGTGAAACGTACCAGAATATGTAAGAGTTGCGTGATTTTGCCTTAAGGGGAAATTTGTTGTTGTTGTTGTTGTTTTGTTACCTTTGTAGAAATGAATCCGCGTTTCAGAAACCATTTCAGGAAATACTAAATATGTTGCTTTTTGTCATTTTCACACAAATGGTTCCTCTTCGTTCCACTTTCTTATATATATATATATATATATTATTACACTATTTAAATATTTTCTTCTGTCCGCTTAGTATGCAGACTGATTTGGGGTTGGAACTATTTGGTTGACCAATGGAATAGTTTTCCAATAGTTTTGCAATCCCGGCTAGTGCCACTAGTGGTGCAGGGATTGCACACTTTAAATTATGTGACTTGTGTTCATTGAATTGTGCTGCAAACGTCATTGTTTCTTTCTCCCACTCTTTTTTTTCTGGCATTCTTGGACACATTTCTCCATCTTTCTCTCTTCGTTTAGTTTTTTATCTCGTGGGCTTTAGCGTGAGACTGACAATGTGTGTAAAATGATGGTTTAACCTCTGGGACGGAGGAGCAGCGGTAAACAGAAGGAAAGATTAAAGAACAATGCTCCCTCGCCTCACAGGACCACTGCCAGGGGTGTCTGCGTGTGTGTTTGATGTGTGTGATAAAACGTACGGCAGATTATAAGAAAAGGAGAAGACGAGCTCATTAGAAGCTCGCACCCTCAAAAGCGCAGAACGAAGGATCAGAGAGAAGCCACCAACCTCTGCGAACTCCTCCCTCTCATCCCTCCGTTCTTTTGTAGTCCTGTCCCCATCACTTGGCTCTGATCTTCTGCTTCATTCGGTCTTCTTTGATTCCTTTGGGATGACTCTTCTCTTCTCTTCTCTTCTCTTCTCTTCTCTTCTCTTCTCTTCTCTTCTCTTCTCTTCTCTTCTCTTCTCTTCTCTTCTCTTCTCTTCTCTTCTCTTCTCTTCTCCTTTCCCTCCCCTCTTAGGAATGGGTATCGAAAAAAAAAATGTTTATCTGAATGATTCAGATTCCAACATGATAATGATAAGACAGATTGTCATTTGAACATAACTTAAAAGGTGAAATTCTTGAAAAGCGATGAACAAACCAATTGCTTTAGCTTTTTTTGTTTTTATGTATTTTATGCCACCCAAAGACTTTCTCATATTCCTATTCAATTAATTAAATACTAGAAAAGATTATGTATTTTTAAAATGTGTTTTTTACATTACATTATGATGGGATTGGGTGGGATTGGATCTTTTTTTTTCTCATCTTCCCGCTTTTTAAATTTTATTGTTCAGTCTCATTTGTGAGGAAGGTCCGAATCGCTGAAAATTAATGCTCTATGAGATGAAACCAGGCTATAAATACTTCTAGCATAGTTTGATGCAGGTTTAGGCCTACTTAATAAATCTGAGGGAATGTGTTCAGAAAGACACCCTGCTGCTTGTTCTAGAAATCTCTATCTCTTTGAAAACTACTCCACTGGCTATATATATATATATATATATATATACTGTATACATTTATTAGCGCTGTCAAATGATTAAAATATTTAATCGTGATTTATCGCATTAATGTCATAGTTAACTCGTGAGTAATCGCAATTAATCACACATTTTTATCTATTCTAAATGTATCTTGATTTCTTTTTGTCCCATTATTTTTTCTCATTTTAATGCTCTTATCAGCATGGAAATGTGGATAGGCTTGATTTGTGTAAATGTTTTTTATTGAAAACAACGTTGGCATATACAGTGTTCAAATTCACACTAACATTCTCAAATAATCTCTCAACGTAACACTGTCCATCAATAAAAGGGTGAAAGAAATACTGACGAGGTCCTGATATTGACGAGGGGGCGGAGAATTCGCATCAGCTGTGTGTGTCTGTGCGATGAAGATAGCTCAGTTCACAACGACAAAACACACTGATCACTTTGGTCTTGTCAATGGAACCATTTGGCAACTTTTTAAAAGTAAACTTTTCATTCAGAATCTTATTGGCATCCATTTTGGCGTCTCGCGCTCGTCATCCACTCAAAATGTAATGTTAACCAACTATTTGGCCGGCTCGCAAGCCCAAACGAGTGTGTGCTGCGTGCCTGTTGTTTTATTTACGGTCTAGCTAGATCCACTTGCTCTTTGGTCGAGGAAGCAACAAAACGTCCTCGCGCGGCACAAGCCATTGAAATGAATGGGTTTCATAGTGCAGCGTCCTGTTGCAAAAGCATGTGAAAGAAAACTACAAAGTTTGCTTGGCCAAAAAGACTGTTAATCACGTGATAAAAAAAAAAATTGACGCCACTAAAATGGGTTTGCGTTAACGTCGTTAATAGCGTGTTTAACTGACAGCCCTAATATATATGAAAAGATATGTAGAGCGAGGAAGTAGTGTTACACCTGTACAAACTAACTAACAGCTAACGGAAGACATCAAAACAATTGGGATCCTGGACAAAATGGTATAAAAAATACTACCGAGTAAAGATGAACCAAAAACAGAAAATAAAACCCAATCAAAACATTAAAAAAGGTTCTCACGCAGTCTGTTTTCATAAAGAAAACCACAGTGTTCAAGTACATGGGAACACAGCAACATAAACCAAAACAAACCAATGGTAAATGTGGACATGCTTTGAACAAGGTCAGCACAAAAGAGCTCAAAACATTGAGGTCAGTTCAACAGTTCACCAAGGCTACTTTGTTGAAGCTGTTGCTGACCAAGCATCTAGCCAAAGGTCTGGACCATGCTAGCAATAAGATGATACATCTTAGGAGGATGGAAAGCACACCCCGGACACATAATGGGCATGCAGCTCACAAGCTTCTGATAAAATTGGCCACACATAAGAAGTTTGAGTACTAAGGTAAAGTAAGGGAGCCTTCTAGCAACTGCAAGGAGTTCCTGGTGTATGTGCTGCCCAGCAGCTTTTAGCTTTTCTACATTATATCATATGCTACAGCTACCATTTTCTTGCAGTGATGGTTGCACCCTTCCTTACCACAGCAGGGGAAGTAGTGGAAATTTTTAAACATGGACAAGTTATTAATTCACCTTCCTTGCCTGGAATATCTAGCAACCAGCATAAGAGGACCACAGACCATGGATCAGTTGATCAAAGCCCCTGAGCTACAAGAAGCTGCAATAGCTCCCCCGAAGGACTACCCAAGAAAGAAGAGTTCTGTCAGCACCATGGAGAGCTCCACAAGCCCGGAAGAAATCTGTGGGCACACACACCAGTGTAGGTCGTTTTAAAATGAAGTCTCCAGAGGCAGCCCACAGAAACAGACATGGTTGACCTCATGGCATGGCTTTCACTCAGCTTTATTCATAATTCATTGGTGATCAGTGCTGTATCAGGAATGACAACACAAGACAGCATAGTCTGGATTGTCTATAGGAAAGTAGTCATTACTACACTCATGAATCCTTGAATGCCTGGTGCTAAGACAAGGTCAACAAGGAAAGACCTTTGTCTGGAATTCGATAGCGCTCTAAGCCAACTCAGAGAAGACTGCAAAGTGTACTTCATTTATTCAAAGACGCAAAACCCCTTAACCAGATGATACTTTTGCATGGATATTGATGTACATGACTGGAGCTAGTGTCTGCCACCAGAAATGCATGGAGGACATCAAGTTGTTCAGGGAGTGTGAACTGACTTGAATCCACATCAAAGACACTAGGCTTTGAGAAAATGTAAAACCACCCATTAAAGTTTTTACGCAATCCTGGATAAGACATCTACAAGGACATGGCTTCCA
This sequence comes from Cyprinella venusta, assembly GCA_038021265.1. Lineage (NCBI taxonomy): Eukaryota > Metazoa > Chordata > Actinopteri > Cypriniformes > Leuciscidae > Cyprinella > Cyprinella venusta. The sequence goes on from CM075885.1 coordinate 16,794,345, forward strand.
TTTGGCTCCATGTCAAACCTAAAGGGATACTCCACTTTTTTTGGACATAGGCTCATTTTACCACTCCCCCAGAGTTAAACAGTTGGGTTTTACCATTTTCGAATGTATTCAGCCGATTTGTTTTGATATTTAGAAGAATATCAGTAACCAGACAGTTTCTGGTCTCATTGACTTCCATAGTATATATTTTTTTCCTACTATGGAAGTGTGGGTAACACCAGAAACTGTCTGGTTACTGATATTCTTCTAAATATCAGAAAATCATCTGAATGGATTTGAAAATGGTAAAACTCAACTGTTTAACTCTGTGGGAGTGGTAAAATGAGCCTATTTCCAAAAAAAGTGGAGTATCCATTTAAAGAATGGCAAACCATCAGAACAAGTAGACGTCATTTTACAGGACGATGGTGACGCAGCTTATTAGGATGCAAAATTCAAACCAGAACATAGCAGGATTCTTCAACTCCAGTTCTGGGATGTGTAATGTGTAAATAGTGGCCATCCAGGACCAGAGTTGACCAAGTGCGCTGGTGTATAGACACAAGTCCACGTTTCTAGCCCCACATAACCTACAGTATATCACAGTCTTATTGTTCTTGCGTTCTAGAGAGACACACACGAACAGGCCACCCTACCTGACAATATTAGAACAAAGGTGTCCTGGACGACCCCTGTCCTTTTGAGTTTACCTCTAACCCCAATTGAATAGACCATAACCAGTAAATACAGGACTATAGAATTACAAATTCTAGGCAGATGTGTTATGGCAAGTCGGAGCTAAACTCTGCAGGAAGTTGGCCCTGAGGCAGCAGGTTTAGATGCCCCTGCTAACAGAAACAGCAGTAGTGATACATTCTGGAATGCTAGAGTTTGAGAACCTTGAGCAAGGCCAGAAATTTATAGAAGTAGATGAAAGAATGTGGCAGGTCAAGGCTTAAGTAGGTGTAGGGTTTGCAGGGCTGAACAAACAGTTTCACCATGTTGACCCAGAGGAGTGGTATCCTGGGAACAACTAAGATGTGGCGTTGAATACTTAAGCATCCCGGGCCTCTTTTAAAAAGAAAAATATGAATTGAAATAATACTGTATGTAAATATTCATGTTTACACACAGGATTAGAGCACTGAATCAAAACCACCAGCTCCAGAGAAATGTGTACAAGAAAGCGAGACAAATAGTGTAGTTCAATTCATGTTGTTTGGTGGTTCATGCTATCACACAGTTTCTCACACACTAGAGCATAAGGGTCAGTTGTTTTTCCACCACACTGCCCTCATACCGTAGACCTCAACGATCAATAGTAAACAATAACTTTAAAGGGCTCTCAGTGGCCTACCTCTCTCTGTGTGTGGGATTGGGAGTGTGAGGAAAAGATTTTGCACTGAGAATACATATTTCTTTTGCTGTACTGTAACTTGTCCAAGTCACAAATTATATATACACTGCAATTATCACTAGCCCTCGTTCTCTCTTTTGCTGAAAGTAGCACTATAACTATAGATGAAATATACTTACAGTATATTCCGATACAATTGTACATGAAGACAATCCACAGGTTTTGACAAAAAAATACTCATTTTTAATAATTCGATTTTATAGCTACTGCCATAGTATTGTGTTTTAGTGTAGTATAGTATTGGATTTGTGATATTATGCAAGAACATCATAATGGAGCAAGAGACAACCATTGGGCACATTTACTCATGCACAAACTTCATGGTACCATGATATATTCATTACCATTAGTACCATATTCAATTACCAAATTGAATTTGGTACTAATGGTTACCAAAATTTATTTAGTCGATTACCAAAGCTGGTTTAAAAAACACAAATGTACTTCAATGGCAGATCCAGACAAACATTTATTTATTTATTGTCGTTTTTGTATACTAGACCTTAGCAGTACACTCAACTAAAGGATTATTAGGAAAACCTGTTCAATTTCTCATTAATGCAATTATCTAATCAACCAATCACATGGCAGTTGCTTCAATGCATTTAGGGGTGTGGTCCTGGTCAAGACAATCTCCTAAACTCCAAACTGAATGTCAGAATGGGGAAAATTGGTGATTTAAGCAATTTTGAGCGTGGCATGTTTATTGGTGCCAGACGGGCCGGTCTGAGTATTTCACAATCTGCTCAGTTACTGGGATTTTCACGTAAAACCGTTTCTAGGGTTTACAAAGAATGGTGTGAAAATGACAAAAACATCCAGTATGTGGCAGTCCTGTGGGCGAAAATGCCTTGTTGATGCTGGAGGTCAGAGGAGAATGGGACGATTGATTCAAGCTGCTAGAAGAGCAACTTTGACTGAAATAACCACTCGTTACAACCGAGGTATGCAGCAAAGCATTTGTGAAGCCACAACAGGCACAAACTCGGTTACAACAGCAGAAGACCCCACCCAAAAATGTTGCCTGGTCTGATGAGTCTCGATTTCTGTTGAGACATTCAGATGGTAGAGTCAGAATTTGGCGTAAACCGAATGAGAACATGGATCCATCATGCCTTGTTACCACTGTGCAGGCTGGTGGTGGTGTAATGGTGTGGGGGATGTTTTCTTGGCACACTTCAGGTTCCTTAGTGCCAATTGGGCATCGTTTAAATGCCACGGCCTACCTGAGCATTGTTTCTGACCATGTCCATCCCTTTTTGGCCAATGCACCATGTCACAAAGCTTGAATCATTTCAAAATGCTTTCTTGAACATGATAATGAGTTACCACAGTCACCAGATCTCAACCCAATAGAGCATCTTTGGGATGTGGTGGATTGGGAGCTTCATGCCCTGGATGTGCATCCCACAAATCTCCATCAACTGCAAGATGCTTTCCTATCAATATGGGCCAACATTTCTAAAGAATGCTTTCAGCACCTTGTTGAATCAATGCCACATAGAATTAAGGCAGTTCTGAAGGTGAAAGGAGGTCAAACACTTTATTACTATGGTGTTCCTAATAATCCTTTAGGTGAGTGTATATTCCAAGTCTTATGTATACCATGTTGTCCCTTTCTATTTTACAACACTAATGTTACCAAGGGCACTAAATGTAGGATACGAGATTTTTCTTGACGTTCTTCCATAGATGAATGAATATAAACATTATTGATGTGCCCTCATTGATGTAGATCACGTTGCCTACTTAATCATTCACCCAGGCCGCAATGCATGTCATTTCCATATATCTTAATTATTAACAAGACTAATGAATTTTTTAAAGACTTCCCACTATCCAAGGCCTCTGTGATGTTGTGTCGTGGTGACAGTCTCTGAGCTTCTGTGTCATCAACCTGCGCCAGCAAACAGGAGTATGAGCCAACACTCTTCAAAGAGATGCTTTATTAAAGAGTAATCATCAAAAAGGAGCAGTAGCGAGGGAATGGGGGGGACGAGGGCAGTCATAACAAAGCAATCAAAGGCAGTCGAGAAAGTGAGTTGTCGACAGCCCTGTCGGTGCGAAAGGTGTTTGGAGCTTGTGAATGGATGTGTGTGTGGGTTTGTGATCTTTGAGGACCTCACATCCTCACGTTCGTTTGATTCTTCGGTACCAGAGCAGGTGACCTGGCATTTCCGTGACTTTTAGAGGTGAGAGCAGCGTGACACGTTGCTCTCCGCCTCAAACTGCTTTCAGTCCTCAAACACACTCACTCTCTCCCTCGCTCTCTCTCTCCCACATGCACTTTAGGATATGAATAATTGTGTCTCATAGTGACAGTATACTTCAAAAAATACTGTTTTTTATAATGAAATCAATTTAATAACCATGCAGTAAATTAAATACAATAGCAGATGAAAAGTGCTTACTTAAGTTGGATTATTTTCTCTTTTTATTTGGAACTTAAATTTCAAAAATCTAAAGATAAGTCTGCCGGCGCATTTACAATATGCTACACTTCTCTATGCTACACCCTAACAATACAAGATTTTTACTTTTGAAGAAAAGGTAACACACTTTATGTTACACGTTACTACATTATGCATTATTACAAACACCTAACCCTAAACCCTAACCATAAATCTATAGTAAGTACATATAGTACATGTAATATTTATTTGAGTAATTACAATGTAACTACGCCGCCTTAAAATAAAGTGTAACCGAAGGTAAGGTCCTTTTTAGTGGTTTTGTATGAGTGTGGTTTTGTATCTAGTGGTTTTGTATGAATGTATGAGTGAATACATTGATGTTTTTAACATGACTGTGGTATGAAGCAGGTCGCGATTGCTAATGAGAAACAGATATCAAACAGCGTCACATGTGTGTCTCGTGGATATAAAGAAATAAGGACATTTTATTCTACCGAACTACCTGACAAGTGCTGAATTATTATTCACACAAGTCAGTTAGACAAATGAAACTTGTGAGGTAACGCAACACGGTTTCACTTTGGTCTAGACTATCACACTAAAGGCGGGCGTACACGGTACAAATTCTGACGGTTGGAAGATCGTATGTCCAGGCAAACTTTACAAGTGAGTTTATCCAAAAATCGTGCAGAGGCAGTGATATACGACACGATTTAATGACCTGCAGAATTCCGAAGAAATCACACAAAGTTCCGCGCTAAAAACTCTCATAACTGCATATAAAATATTGATACAAGCCGTGATTATTTTGCTATAGGCTCATTTTCAGCACCGGGAAACGGACGTCCGGTCATCCTTGTGTGTGAGTGTGTGTGTGTGAATGAGTTAAAAAATGTTGTTACGGTAGGCTACACATTCAAAAATAAAATTTCAAGCTCTCTGAATGATTAATTAGCCATTTAAACGACTTCATATCCCTGAAACCAGGGATAACACGGATATTACGTCAATGACAGGCGACAATGACCAGGGACGAGCCATTATTTAAAATTGGAATTTCTCTGAAATTAAAAATCTTTGGGAAATGTGGGGATATTGTTAGTACACAACTCCCAAGGCGTCATCTAACTGACGCTTTTGACCATGCGTCAACATCCGTCGCACATGGCATCCTTTAGCGTCAATATGAGAAGCGCCCCCTAGTGGTCTAACCCTAACCCTACCCCAGACCTAAACCTACCCGCGTCATCTAACTGACGCTAAAGGTTGCCATGTGCGTCCTATTTAGACACATGGTCAAAAGCGTCAGTTTGATGACGCCCTAGGATGATCGCCATGTAACTCACGCTAAAGGTTGCCATGAACGTCGGATTTAGACGCATGGTCAAAAGTGTCAGTTAGATGAAGCCCTAGGATGAGAATGCCTTGACTTTGCAAGTAATTTTTGGATATTTTATTACGAAAATCGTACATATTGTACCTTTTAATAAAAAGTGTCTCAATTTGTTTGGGAGACGCTCTGTGTTTTCACTATACTCAGTGTTTCTTCATCGCTTTCATTTGTAAATAACACACTCCGTTTCCACTTCTGGAAGGTCATGTGCCACCTTGAGTATCTGTTTTCAAGATGAATGGGAATGCTACCATGGTCCTCATTTGACACCCAATAGATGGCATAGCAGAATCTCTGTACTTAGATATATGCAACTTAGAATATATGCAATTTAGAAAATCTCTCTCTTTTTTTTCTCTCACACACCCAACTTCTTCACTTAACAGGTTGGATTTTAGACCCAGACAGTGAATTGTGCAGAGGAAGGATGTGATTGTCTTGCCCTCTCTCCCTTACATGTCTCTAAAAATAAACGCTTTCTTTCTTTCTTTTTTTTTTTTTTCTCTTAAAAATAAAATAAAGAAAAGTCTCCATCCCTCTTCCAGGCATTCACAGAGGCAGACAACGCTCTGTCCAATGGCATTTTGATCATGCACGGAAAAGAGAAGCCAGCCCAATTATCAGCTCCGCCGGTCTTTATGGAGCTATTGACCTCCATCCTCTGTGTATCTCTGCAATTTAATTTAACCCGCACGACGAGCCCCGCGCTAATTAGATGCGTTTCAAAAGAAATGCTTCTGGAGCGCACAGAGGAAGTGATGGAAAGGAGACGAAGGCAGATAGAGAGAATGAGTTTGAAGAAAAAAAAAGTAGAGATGCACTGACAAAGACAAGGCGAGAATATCTGAAAGGGAGATCGACAGATGGAGAGAAAGTCATAGTCACAGACTGAGGCCATGAGAGAAACAGATAGAGAGAGAGAAGCATTATCTTAACGGCTGGAGACTCGACCCTGTCGACACATTTTAAAAGGATTAAAAATTGTAGTGTTTGCTCCCACAGCGCGAGACTGAGGGAGCAGGCTGCTGTTTCCTGTTCAACGTGCAGCATGTTAGTGTATGTCTGAAAAGTTCCACGGCTCGCTGTTTAAAACTTTCAGATCTGAATTAGCCTCTAATACTGATTATTAAACGTTGGCATACATAATGCTTGTATTATGAGGATGATGATATCTCAATTAAAGCAGCTTGTTGAGGATTGATGTGCTTTTACTTAAAGGGTTAGTTCACCCAAAAATGAAAATTCTGTCAGTATTTACTCACCCTCATGTTGTTCCAACCCCGTTAGACCTTCGTTCATCTTCAGAACACAAATGAAGATATTTAAGATATTAAGATCACTCCTGCATACTAGTCCATAGGCTTCTTGAGGGAATGACTTGCTGGCCTCAAAGTCATTAAAGACATCGTTAAAATAGTCCAAGTGACTACAGCGGCTCAATCTTAAGTTTATCAAACGACGAGAACACGTTTTTGCGCAAAAAACAACAAAATAACGACTTTATTTCAACTATTCGTTTATTTCTCCCTCTGCCTCGAGGCAGGTTACTAGTTTAATAGCGTAAGCTTCTGTTATTGTACGTCACACGCATCACACACATGACCAGCGTCGGCCAATAGTGAGCCTACGTGTGACGTAGCTTTACGCAATCACACTACGTTAACTGACTACTTACCCATAGTGAAGGAAGTGAATAGTTGAAATAAAGTCATTATTTTTGTTTGTTTTTTGGCACAAAAAGTATTCTCGTCGTTTGATAAAGTTAAAATTGAGCCACTGTAGTCACTTGGACTATTTTAACGATGTCTTTAATGACTTTTCGATGCCAGCAAGTGTCATTCCCTCAAGAAGCCTATGGACTAGTATGCAGGAGCGATCTTAATATCTTAAATATTTTCATTTGTGTTCCGAAGATGAACGAAGGTCTTACGGGGTTGGAACAACATGAGGGTGAGTAAATACTGACAGAATTTTCATTTTTTGGGTGAACTAACCCTTTAAATGTTTCCAGAGAAGCAACTGCATTTCAATACAGGAGTGTCCCATCTTGCTCCTGGGCCAACGCGTTCTCATCCTAGGGCATCATATAGTGACGCTTTTGAAATTTCGCCTGAATGCAACGCACATGGCACCCTGTAGCGTCAATATAGCACGCACAGAGCTTTGTTCGGTTATGGTAGGTTTAGTTCTGGGGTAGGTTTAGGGTTAGACCACTAGGAGGCGCCGTCTGGTCCATATCTGCATCTCATAATGACGCTAAAGGGTGCCATGTGCGTTGGATGTAGACGAAATGTCAAAAGCATCAGTATTTGACGCCTTGTAGAGATGCGCGGTGTGAGCCACGGACGGATCGGGCGGATAACGTGACTAAAAAAAAAATATTCGAATTAAATTCGGGTGGGTGGTGGGCGGTTGAACCAATTGTTGTGCCAAAATGCGTTTTCTATTAGGCTACAATGAAAATATTGTACCGTAGCCTATCAGATAAGGTCAGTGTAAAGAGGTTCAGTGTGTGTGAAAGGAATAAGACAGGGTCAGCGTGACTGGGACTCGCGTTTATTCATAAAAACATGAAGAAACGAGGCGCGCAGTAGCGCATTCGCCACCATAAACAAAACACGCCATCCAACGCTTGCTTTTCAGTCTCGGTTGCAGTAGCCGCGTGCAAAGTCCCAGTCCAACTCTCTCTCTCGCTGACTTCGCAAAATCACGCCCCCCACAGTCAGTTTTGCCGAAGTGCGTTTAATTTATTTATTTTTGTCCCTTCGTGCCGATCGGAGACTGAGTTCACTGCTGATATTCTGAGAGCTTTCTAGTCTCCCTCGCGGCTGTCATCAGCAGCGCCTTGTATCGCCCAATCAGCGGATGGCGGGCGGGTACGGTTTTGAAAACGTTGGTGCGGATGGATGGCGGACGGATTGTGAGTTTTGTGATTTGGTTGCGGATGAAATAATAGCCCATCCGCGCATATCTAACGCCTTGGGATGAGAACGGGCTCCCTGGCCCACTGTCCCTCCGAGATTAGCTCAAACCCTACATCAAGGTAATCAAGTTCTTCAGGACTACTAGAAACTTCCAGTCTGTTATGTTAGGAACAGTTGGAGCTAATGATGTTGACCCTCCACCCTCCAGGATTGGACAATTCTGCTCTAGTATCATGGCGTCGAGTTTTTAAAATGCCAGCACCACTCGTATTTTCAAAAAATGTAAACATTGAGAATCGTTCTCTTATTTTACCCTCTTTTTTCATCTTTTGACATATACAAGGCTCTGGGGTACAGGAAGCCACTCTTCCGTCTCCCTGAATGTGTATTTGCATGTGTGTGAGAGTCCACACAAGTGAAGGTTGATGAAACGGGTGAACTTACACAGAAGAGTTGGTGGCATTATCTGGGTGTAATCATGGGAGACAGAACATCAAAGCCGAGTCGCAAACCTAACACTCACACACACACACATGTACAAAAAGTGTTACTGATGCAGTAGCAGCTGATGTGAGACCTGATTCAGTGAGAAGCTTACAAACAATTCACCACAGGACACGCCGCTAAGGGTCTGGAGAGTCACACTGAGAGGAGAAAAACAGTTTGAACCAGGAAGTGTGAAAAAAGGATGATGGCTGCCCATACAGAAAGCTAGTAATTTTAATCAGTTGGAACATAATTGTGTGTGTTTTGTTGTTAGGATTGACGCCGCAACATTTGCACACTTAAAGAAACCCTCACTGTCCAGTCAAGTGCCTCCATTAAACAGCCCCCATTATGATTGCACATGCTTCAGGATTCTCCACATGCCGACACACACTCTCTCTCTCACACACACATACACACACTTACGCTGACGTGTGTGACACTTTTCCTGTAAGCCTCTTAGTTCAATTCTGTTTCAATACACTGTGTTTTGGAGTGTGTGTCATTTGCTCTGTCTAAGCAGGATTAACAGGGTCAGGCCTTTTATGTAGTTCACACACGGAAGCGACTATTCAATACCATCAAAAAACAAAACAATACTCTCATTTTGTTTGTAGGTAATATGCAACTTAGAAAAATAAATGAAGACTAGACTATTCATCAATATCTATTGATACCAAGAAGTCATATAACTGAAGTATTGGGACATCTTTTGACCATACGTCAACATCTGCCTTTTTAGGGTACCCTTAAACGTCGGTTACATGACGATCCCGGGCCATCATACAACTGACGCTATACCTTTAACGTCGGTTAAGTGAATGGGTAGGTCTGGGGTAGGGTTAGGATCCGATAACGTCATCTAACCAACGTTTAAGGGTACCTTAAAAAGGCGGATGTTGACGTATGGTCAAAAGACGTCCCAAGACGTCATATAACTGAGACTGCGCTGGTTTGGAAAATGCATACAAGGGAATTTGAAATACTCCTCCTAGAGAATTCAAACACACGGCACAAAACTCGGTCAGCATGAAGTTAAGGCAATGAGGATGAAAGTTTGCGAGTGGATTTTTGATATCTCGAATGGTTTGGCCGTGGCGAGGAAATTAAAATATGGCGCGAAAAGAGAAACAGGAAGTGTGTTATAACTTCTTCATACATTAACTGATCTTGGTGAAACTTCAGCAGTGCGTTCGTTGTAAGAGGCGGGTCACATGGATGTGACTAGTGTGAGTCAAAGTTATAGCACCACAAACTGGCAGCAGGAAGTGTGTTAATTTTAAAATGCTTTGAAATAACCCTCTTATTTTTACCCGATTTGCTTCACACTTTATGTGTATAATGTAAACACACAGCAGATATAGACCTGTGAAAAGATTATTGATATCTTAGATACTGTTGCCGTGGCAACGCATCAAACTTTAATATTCTTGTTTTTTTTATCAAACTTTAATATTCTCGAAGAAGCTATGGTTGCTAAAACGGGACAAACATATCGTCGTCTGAGACAGCAGAGAATAGGTTAATAGCGATTTGGTTAATAGCGTAACCCAAGAGTGTGTAACATTGTCACTGTTTCTGTACCACAGTCCATTATAAACCACATCATTGATAAAGTTTACAAAGCCATAGTCAAGTGAGGATCAAGGGTCTTAAAATATAAAATAATAATAGTAATCAGCTGATTGTCTCATGAACGTAACCAGCACATTTCTCCCCACATAGCGCCTGTCAGGAATCGCGCTTCTGTGGCTCTCTCCACTCATCCCAGAGCTCCGTCTCCCGAATACTGACTACATTTCCCATAAGCCCCGTACCTCGGTCTAATCACCTGCACAGGTGTTCCCCATCAGCACTTCCTATTTAAGCAGCCAGTTCACTCCTAGTCAGTGCGAAGTCTTGTTTTGCCCCGGCAGCATTTCTGAGCGTTTCTATACTGTATTCCTGGATTTCCCGTGTATTGACCTGAGCCTGTTTCATCGACGATTCCCTGTTTGCTGCCTGCCTCGAACCTTGTTTATCTGCCCTGGACTCTGAACCTCGCCGCCTGCCCTGATCACTGCCTGGTACTGTTTATGCTCTTGGATTACCTGCTCTGTGTTTACTGCCGTGCCCTGACCCTTGCCTGTCTGATTATTCTTAATAAACTTATATTGAACTGCACATGGATCTGAACGTCTCTGACTCCGCGTCACAGAAGACTTCGCCAAAACAAGATCCAGCAGCCATGCAGCGTCTCACCACCGAGGTCTCTTCACAAGCTGCCGTGTTGAACGTTCATCAGCAGCAACTAGTCAAACTGACCGCACTCACGGAGCAGCTGGTGAGGACCGTTCAGTCTCTCACGCCGCAATCGGGTGTCACAGCTACAGTTGCCCCACCGACAGTCCTCGTTCCTCCTACGTCTCCGGTGGGTAGTAGATCCAACAACCCTCGTCTTTCTCTCCCAGATAAATACGACGGTAGTCCTTCCAGATGTAAAGGATTTTTGTTACAATGCTCCCTCTTTATCAATCAACAGCCCCAGTTCTATCCAGATGACGATAGCCGCGTTTCATTCATTTGCTCATTGTTGACTGGCAGAGCTTTGGAGTGGGCTACAGCGCTCTGGGAGGGAGGTAATTTGTCATTTCCCACCTATAACGATTTCCTTCGACAATTTAAAGAGGTATTCGAACACCCCGCTGGAGGAAAAGAACCGGGCGAGTTGCTGCTCTCATTACGTCAGGGCTCCTCTTCAGCGGCTGACTACGCTCTATCTTTCCGCACTCTTGCCGCTCAGACGGGCTGGGATGATGATCCTCTCAAGCTGCTCTACCGTAAGGGTCTGAATGAAAACCTACAGGGCGAACTGGCATGTCGGGACGAGGGGAAATCTCTTCATCAGCTTATCGACCTATCCATTCGGCTGGACAATCTAATACGGGCTCGGCGAGATCCACATTCACACAGAGTTTATGAGCAACCATCTATGAGTCATGAGAGTGAGCCTATGCAGATCGGCTATACCCGTATAACGCCAGAGGAGAGAGAGAGAAGAATTCGCAATCGACTGTGCCTGTATTGTGGAGAACCGGGACATATGAGGGCTACCTGTTCCAAGAGATCCACCCCGCGAAAGCCTACAGCGGTGAGTTATTCCCCTCACTTTCAGAATTTACTTGAACTGGAGGTTACTCTCTGCTTCGGTGAGGAGAGGGTTAACGCTACAGCAATGATAGACTCTGGAGCAGCAGGGAATTTCATTGATTTGTCATTTGCCAAGACTCACCAACTGTCTCTCATTCCATGTTCATCTCGGATGGCTGTGGCAGCCCTAGATGGACGTCCTTTGGGTTCCGGCGAGATCCATCACATCACACAAGAATTAACTCTACAAACCAGCACTCTCCACTCAGAACTCATTCAACTGTATACCATCGAGTCTCCTAGACATCCTATTATCCTGGGATTACCCTGGCTGCAGAAGCACAACCCCATCATTTCCTGGTCAGAGAAACAGATTCTCCAATGGTCTCCTGCCTGTCAAGCTAATTGTCTGCGTGCACTTACTAAAGTATCTTCCTCAATTTGTCACAACGAAGAGGTCGATCTGAGCAACATTCCCCCACAGTATCACGATCTCTCTCTAGCCTTCAGTGAGCACCAAGCAACCAAACTACCACCTCATCGCCCTTACGACTGTGCCATTGATCTGCTACCCGGTGCTGTTCCCACCAGAGGAAGAATATTCCCCCTCTCTCAACCCGAATCAGAATCAATGAAGGCCTATATTGAGGAACAACTTTCTAAGGGCTTCATAAGACCGTCTACTTCCCCTGCTTCAGCGGGGTTCTTTTTTGTAAAGAAGAAGGATGGAGGGTTGCGTCCGTGCATTGATTATCGCAGTCTGAACGAGGTCACAGTCAAGTTTCGTTATCCTTTGCCTTTAGTTCCTGCTGCCCTGGAACAGCTCCGTACCGCTAAGTACTTCACAAAATTGGATCTGAGAAACGCCTATAATTTAATTCGAATCAGAGAGGGGGACGAGTGGAAGACAGCTTTTTCAACCACTACGGGGCACTATGAATATACCGTGATGCCTTTCGGTCTGGCTAACAGTCCCTCAGTTTTCCAGTCGTTCGTCAACGAGATCTTCCGTGATATGCTCAACCGAAACCTCATTGTGTACATCGATGATATACTGATCTACTCAGAGACCCTTGACGACCATGTGAGAGATGTGAGAGCGGTGCTACAACGTCTCATTGAGAACCAACTGTATGCCAAACTGCCCAAGTGTGAATTCCATCAGACCAAGATTACGTTCCTAGGCTATATCATCAGCGCTGAGGGAGTCACCATGGACAGCGGCAAGGTGGATGCAGTGGTGAACTGGCCACAACCCACCAACGTCAAGCAGTTGCAACGTTTCCTGGGATTTGCTAACTTTTATCGTCGATTCATAAGAAATTTCAGCATCATCGCAGCACCACTCACATCATTACTTCAGGGAGGTGGTCAGCGTTTGAGGTGGACCGACAAGAGTATCACAGCTTTTCAACAATTGAAGGAGAGATTCACAACAGCTCCTATTCTACACCATCCAGATCCAGAACGGGAATTCATTGTTGAAGTGGACGCCTCAGACACTGGCATTGGGGCAGTATTATCTCAACGACAAGGTCATCCAGCTAAGCTTTTCCCTTGTGCATATTTCTCCCATAAACTAACTTCAGCCGAGAGAAACTATGACGTAGGAGATCGGGAACTTCTGGCCATGAAAGCAGCTTTGGAGGAGTGGCGTCATTGGTTGGAGGGAGCTCATTTGCCCTTCACAGTTCTCACGGATCATCGAAATCTTGAGTATATAAGAACCGCGAAGAGATTAAATCCCAGACAGGCCAGGTGGTCTCTCTTCTTTAGCCGCTTCGACTTCAAGGTGACGTACAGACCAGGTTCAAAGAATGGCAAGGCTGACTCTCTCTCGCGGCAATTTGACAGCTTCCCTAACGCTCAGGCATCAGAGTCCATCCTTCCTCCCGCACTCATTGTCGCTCCAGTTCAGTGGGACATCATGACGGAGATTTCCGCTGCACAACAGGAGGAACCAACACCCCAGGAATGTCCGCCTGATCGCACCTACGTGCCTACCCTTCTTCGCACTCGAGTTCTACAATGGGTACACAATACTCCCAACGCTGGCCATCCTGGGATCACTGCCACCACTCATCTGGTTACAAATCGATTCTGGTGGCCGAAGCTGCAGTCTGACGTGATTTCCTTCGTACATCAATGCAGTACCTGTAACATCTCCAAGGCGTCTCATCAGAAACCAGCTGGATTGCTACAACCACTACCAGTACCACAACGTCCCTGGTCTCATATTGCTATTGACTTTGTCACGGATCTGCCTCCATCAGAGAACCATACCACCATATTGACAGTGGTTGATCGTTTTTCAAAGGCCTGTAAATTCATTCCTTTGGCTAAGCTTCCCACAGCTTTAGAGACGGCAGAGGCTCTGGTACATCAAGTGTTTCGACTGTACGGACTACCCGAGGATATTGTGTCGGATAGGGGTCCCCAGTTCACTTCTCGAGTTTGGCAAGCCTTTTGCAATCGTCTGAATATCAACGTCAGCCTAACCTCCGGTTACCATCCCCAGTCCAATGGGCAAGTAGAGAGACTGAACCAGGAGTTAACCCGCTTCCTTCGAACTTATTGTCATCAGAATCAACAGGATTGGAGTCGTTTCCTGGTGTGGGCTGAATACGCTCAGAACTCTATACGCAAGCCATCTACAGGGATGACGCCTTTCCAATGTGTTCTGGGATTTCAGCCACCTCTATTTCCCTGGTCCGGGGAGCCCACGGATCTACCGGCCATTGACGCTTGGCTACGGAGAAGTGAGGAGACCTGGAACAACGCTCATGTGCATCTCCAACGTGCTGTGCGACGATTCAGAGAACAAGCAGATCGTCATCGGAGGAGGGGACCCGTCTTCCAGCCAGGACAGTGGGTTTGGCTATCCTCCAGGGATCTCCGTCTTCGTCTGCCCAGCAAGAAGCTGAGTCCGAGGTACGTGGGTCCATTCAAGATTCTCAGACAGATTACACCAGTGTCATACCGTCTTGCATTGCCTGCCACTTACCGCATATCTCCCACTTTCCATGTCTCTTTACTCAAACCCGCCGGAGCTCCGAGTGGAGAGAGGGACCAGGACGAAGCTGCTGAGACGAGCTCCCCTCCCATCATCATCGAGGGCGAGGAGGCTTACCGTGTGAGAGAGATTCTCGACTCCAGACGCCGAGGCAGGGAATTACAGTATCTGATTGACTGGGAGGGGTATGGCCCCGAGGAGAGATCCTGGGTGAAGTCTCAGGACATACTGGATCCTACACTAATCTCCGAGTTCCATCTGAATCATCCCAATAGACCTGCTCCCAGACCCCGCGGAAGACCTCGGCGTCGCACGGTTCCTCGCTTCAGGAGCCGCTCGCAGGAGGGGGGCTCTGTCAGGAATCGCGCTTCTGTGGCTCTCTCCACTCATCCCAGAGCTCCGTCTCCCGAATACTGACTACATTTCCCATAAGCCCCGTACCTCGGTCTAATCACCTGCACAGGTGTTCCCCATCAGCACTTCCTATTTAAGCAGCCAGTTCACTCCTAGTCAGTGCGAAGTCTTGTTTTGCCCCGGCAGCATTTCTGAGCGTTTCTATACTGTATTCCTGGATTTCCCGTGTATTGACCTGAGCCTGTTTCATCGACGATTCCCTGTTTGCTGCCTGCCTCGAACCTTGTTTATCTGCCCTGGACTCTGAACCTCGCCGCCTGCCCTGATCACTGCCTGGTACTGTTTATGCTCTTGGATTACCTGCTCTGTGTTTACTGCCGTGCCCTGACCCTTGCCTGTCTGATTATTCTTAATAAACTTATATTGAACTGCACATGGATCTGAACGTCTCTGACTCCGCGTCACAGCGCCACATTTATTCCCACATTTCTCCCCAAACATGACGTCACAATATGTCGGCCTTCATATAAGGGGGTGCCCGCAGTTATGTAGATATTAAGTCTCTTTCTAAGGTAATAAAAACATAATGATTCATTGAGTAAGGTCTTTATACACAACTGAACACATAGTTATGGATGCCATTGCGTTTATGTTAATAGATACTCAAAATTATTACACATTGCACCTTTAAGGCTACAAACCCTGCAAAGAAAACTTCCGGAAACACTCTAAAAGTTTAAATAAAAGATAAGAGATGACCGATACATTTCAGGAAATGAAATGTCATGGATGCGATATTGAAGATACATGAAAGGAGAACAAACCACAAACACTCAGAGCTGATTGTATGTGTGTATGTTTGATTGATTTGTCAGCACTGTAAGGGTTTGTTATCTGACTGAAAGCATGTGTTCTGCGCTGATGTGTGCATGTGTTTTCTCCCTAATGGTCCTGAGGCAAGTCTGAGATAATAATGTGATCTAATCACTTCTGCTTTCTCCACTCCACAAGACGAGTCAACAAAATGGCTCCCGCTGGAATTTCTTTGCAGCCTTTTGTACTCATATGTCACTTTGTTTATACAGCAAGTCTTTTGGATTTGTGTGTCTTACTTCCTTAGTAACTAGGCTTTATTTATTTATTTGTTTGTTTTGGGTATTGCATTGTAGATTGTTTAAATTGAGGAGAATTCAAGATGTCTCTGTCCTTATTTCTCTCTCTCTTTGTGTGTGTGTCGTAAAAAGTGAGATGTGGAGTGCATTACCACTGTTGTTACTAACAAGACCATTAGTGCAAAGATATTGCTGTTGCTTTTCCTGCTATATTGAAAAAAAAGTCTGCTTATTACCTGCCCACGCACATCTCTCTTTCTGTCTCTCTCTTTTACACAAGACTGATTCCACATTAAAATTCGCCACATTTTTTCCTCAAAGTTTATCACATATCACCTAATGCTGTGGTTACAGAGCATTGATTACATGAATGAAAGCATTTCATCTGCCAGATTTGCCAGATATTTATGGAAGCTTGTTTCCACCACTGAATATAAAAATAAAATAAATAATTGTGACTTTTTATCTCATAATTCTGACCTTTTTTCTCACAATTGCGAGTTTATATCTCGCCATTCTGACTTTATTTCTCAGAATTGCGAGATAAAAAGTCAGAATTGTGTGATATAAAGTCGCAATTGCGAGTTATAAAGTCAGAATTGCGAGATAAATATTCAGAATTGCGTGATATAAAGTCACAATTGCGAGTTATAAAGTCAGAGTTGCGAGATATAAAGTCAGAATTTTGTGTGATATAAAGTCAGAATTGCAAGATATAAAGTCGCAATTGCGAGATATTAAGTCAGAATTGTGTGATATAAAGTCGCAATTGAGTGTTATAAAGTCAGAATTGGGTGATATAAAGTCGCAATTCTGAGAAAAAAAGAGAAGTGTGACTATCTCACAATTGCGAGTTTACATCTTGGAATTCTGACTTTATAACACATAATTGCGATTTTATATGTCGAAATTCTGACATCTTTTCTCAGAATTGTGAGATATAAACTCGCAATTGAGACTTATCAGGCCAATTCTAAGGGGAAAAAAGATCAACTTTTTTCCTCCTCAGAATAGTTTAAATCTCACAATTCTGACTTTATAACTCGCAATTCTGACTTTATATCTCGCAATTCTGACTTTATATGTCGCAATTCTGACTTTATAACTTGCAATTCTGACTTTATATCTCACAATTCTGACTTTATAACACTCAATTGCGACTTTATATCACACAATTCTGACTTTATATCTCGCAATTCTGGCTTTCCATCTCGCAATTCTGAGAAATAATGTGAGAATTGTGAGATGTAAACTCGCAATTGTGAGGAAAAAAAGTCAGAATTGTGAGATAAAAAGTTGCAATTACTTTTTATATTTTTCATTCTATGGCGGAAACAAGCTTCCATAGATATTAAAATGAATCATTCACAAAAAAAAAAAAAAAAAATCAATTCAGGCATTATCTACTCACTGTTGTGTCATTACAAACCTGCATGGTTTTACTTGTACATTCAAACACAAAAGGAGATGCATACTACATAACACAAGGTGCTTCAAACTAGTAAAATGACAAAAAAAAATATCAATAAAAATAACCTTTTTCACATGAAGAAAGTGAAGTTTGTTCTTTTACATTTTTGATAGACCTTTTTTTTCAGTGTGATGGCGACTCTACCTGAAGTTAGTTTGAAATTTAAGTAGATGCATGTTTTTTTCAATGACCCTATGGTGGTCAATTCTGTTTGTTTCCTCTAAAATAGTACATAAATTAACTTTCTTTTTAGGAGCTTGACTCTATAAATCAGCTTGCAAATCTCTTCAGGTGTCACATGACTGGATCGGTTTCTCTGACAGTGAAATGTGCATTTATGTTCACTGGCTATCTAATTGTCCTTCTCTTAATGCCTTGCCTCTATATTTACTTGCATTGATTGATTAACGAGTAGATATTGAGCACTGGCGAGCTGCGGCGATTGCGAGAGATGTGAGAGACAGAGAAAGTGAATGTTGAAACATGCTGCCAGTCAAAGTGGGCTTTTAATGAAATCTTCAAGCGGTCCTGACAGTCTGTCTCAAGCACAAGCACATTTACTCAGGGGTTCACTCTCTCTTATTCATAGTACACTTCCATCTACCCATCTATCTCTTATTTTCCCTCCTTTTGCACTCATATACCTACATTCCGTCAGCCAGCCCTTCTCCTCCTACATCTGATAGTGTTGGGTGTGTTTAATTTAAGTTTACTCTCAGCCTGTCTGGTTCAATATCTCTCTCCCCTCTCTCCTGCCTCTTTCTGCCCCATTTTTCTGTCATTCATTGTTTCGTTTCATTCTGGATAAACTTGCGTGTAGAAATGGAGGCCGGTCGATGTTAGACTTCAAAGCGTATCAACAGAAAACTCTACATTTAGGCCCCACTGGTGTCTACAAAATGGCTGGCAGACTCTCAACAGCAACCGAGGTGGTGGAAGTCTCAAAACATTGTTCTTTTAGACATGTTTTATCAAAGCTGAAAACTGAAAGTCCTGCACTTGATCAAATTGTTGTTGTTTTATGTGAATCCATCCATCCATCCATCACTCCATCCATCCATCCATAACTCTATCATCCATCCATCACTCCATCACTCCATCCACCACTCCTTCCATCACTCCATCCATACATCCATCCATCACTCCATTAATCCATCCATCCATCACTCAATCCATCACTCCATCCATCCATCCCTCCATCACTCCATCCATACATCCATACATCCATCCATAACTCCACCCATCACTCCATCCATCCATCCATCCATCCATCCATCCATCCATCCATCCATCCATCCATCCATCCATCCATCCATACATACATACATACATACATACATCACTCCACCCATCACTTCATTCATCCATCCATCACTCCATCCATTACTCCTTCCATCCATCCATCCATCATTCCATCACTCCGTCCATCCATCCATCACTCCATCACTCCACCCACCACTTCTTCCATCACTCCATCACTCCATCCATCCATCCATCCATCCATCACTCCACCCACCAGCCCTTCATCACTCCATCCATCCATCCATCCATCCATCCATCCATCCATCCACCAATCCATCCATACACCCATCACTCCATCACTCCTTCCATCACTCCATCCATCCCTCCATGACTCCATCCATCACTCCATCCATCACTCCATCCATCCACCCATCCATTCCATCACTCCACCCATGACTCCATCCATCCATCCATCCATCCATCCATCCATCCATCCATCCATCCATCCATCCATCCATCCATCCATCCATCACTTCATCCATCCATCCATCCTTCCATCCATCCCTCCATCACTCCATCCATCACTCAATCCATCCATCTATCCATTCATCACTCACTGATCTCAATACAGGGACAGCATAATATGTAAGATTTGTACACCAAGTACTTTCATAATTTCATTTATTTAAAAATAATCAATACTGAAACAAGTTATTGTGTATGCTACTGAAAGATTTAGTTTGCTCTTCACATTTTAGCTATTTACACTTGATAGTAAATCTAAAATATCTATAAAAAACTTATATAACGTATTTTCTATATTAGCTTTCATGGGGAAATCTCACTACCTAAGATTAGATTCAAATTCTCTTGTAGAACACTCATGTTCCTTTTTTATACACAGGGCTTCAGATTCAAGTATCACTGATTGCAAAGATTTCCTGGAAAGACTTTTCTAAATACATGGTTTACTCAACACTTTCTTCAATCACCGTCAGTTTCGCCACTCTTTAATTGAAAATATCTTGCACATAAAAAGCATTTTTTTCCTCTTAAAAATACAGTAATAAAAACAGTAATGGCAGTGCTTTATTGTCGCTTTGGGCTCAAACATTTTCGAGTGTGTGTATTTGAGGAGTGTGTGTGTGTGTGTGCTTCGCTTAATATACACACTTAATGCATCCTCCGCTTTGATGGCTATAACCGTCTTTTCTTTTTAAAGGTGTCTGCGTGTGTGCATGTGTGTAGATATGTTCTCGGAAGTCTTTCAGTGAGAGCCAGCAGTCTTTGAATGTCGCTCAGTCAAAAGAGTCGAGTCCTGATTGCGGTTATAAGGAGACTCGGAGAGCCCTCTCTGCAAGGCAAGATAAGCTGAGTGTTTGTGGCTGAGTGACAATCCTGCTCTGTTAATCATATTAAAGGCAAATAAATGTGAGCTCTGCACACTTGCACCTTATGCAAAAAAAAGGAATATAGATGCCTCAAGGGTTGATTTATTTCCTTTTGAGTGTCTTATTATAGGCACATTTTCATTTACAAATATATATATATATATATATATATTGGAATATGTTTCCAATTAACAGAACTTTTCACTTGATAAATATGTATTGTGTACAAAATTATAATGAAGTTCATATAAATATAATAAATAAAATGACAAAAAATTAAATGCATTAATTAATCAATAACAAAAATAAAATAAAATAAAATAATACACAATGGATAATTTTTTGGATAGTTAGTTCTGAAAATGTATGTTTTATCCAGCAGATAATGAAAATATGTAACGTGTTATTATATATATGTATGTATGTGTATATATATATATATATATATATATATATATATATATATATATATATATATATATAACAATTATTTCAATAAATATTAATACTTATTATTATTAATATTATTATTATTTATTTAACACAATATTTATTGTGTTATTATTTTTTTAATGTGTCAGTTTTGGAGACTTTTGTAGATTCATTCAAACACTTAACAAGTTTGATGTTCAATGTCAGAGACTTTATTTAAAGAAGGGAGGAATATTAAATAATTTATTCAATCACATGCTGTTAGGATAGTTCACCAAATAAAACTCTTGTTTTATTTGTTCTTTATTCAAATCTGCCCTTTGACTTTAGATAACTTAACCTAGCATAACCTAATATAGAACACTGATTATATTAATTATATATATATGATATATTGTTGGAAATAACAAAAGTATGACAAAGAAGGCTTGTATATTTTATAGTATTAGTTTTTATTGTCCATGGAATAAAAGTCATACAGGTTGGGAGACGTTTATATTTATTTATTTATTTATTTATTTTACTTGTCAATTGAAGCTCTCATATTTCTTAGTGAATTTACAGGGTCACATGTCCCGTCTACATTGAGAGGTCATGGAAGTTGTAGGCTCAGGTGTTTGTGAGTGCTGAAGCTTGTTATTTCAGCAACAGTCTCTACCAACCCCCCCCCCCCAACACACACACACACACGCCCACGCACACACACACACACACATGAAAACACACCCAGAGATTCTCATTAAGTAAGCTTCAGCAGTATATCCGCTCATCACTGTCTGCACTAATTACTGCCTGTGACGAGACACACTCCAGCATTTTCATAAGCACGCACACATACAAACACTTGTCCCCACTGTATAATTCATATGCATATAGGCTCTTTCACAGACACACACACACCTAAATGTTTTTTTTTAGTTTTTTTTTTCTGTGCTGTATGCAAATGTATTTAATTGGTCTGTCTGCTGATGCCACCCATACTGTCAATCAAAACCATTCAAAGCTCTGTCAGGAAAATAGAGGTAGGACTGTCTCCAAGATCTCTCTGTGATGCATTTTATACATGCAAAAATACTTGAAGAACCGCCCAAAAAGATATGCAAATGCAATGATCGAAACTATTATACCAAGCAAGCATGATTATGCAAAAATACAGAATTTAAGAATTGGCTCTCTTTACATCTATGTATAATCTACTGCTCAAAGATTTGAAGTTGATAAGATTTTTTATATATTTTTTTGATAGAATTTTTTGTATGCGCATTTGATCAAAATACAACAAAACATTAGTATTGTGAAATGTTTACCATTGTTTGTTTATTTAACATCGATTCCTGTGATGCAAAAGCTGAATTTTCATCATCATTACTCCTCTTCAGTCTTCGATATCACATGATCCTTCAGAAATCATTCACATTTTTTTGATATATTTTTTATTTAATATTTTTGTGAAAACTGCAGGATTGTTTCCTCCAAGAAGGCAATAGAGGCAGTGCCGCCTCAAAAAAAAAAATCTATATTAAAAATAAATAATAATAATAAAATAAACCTACTCATATTTTACAAAATGTGACAATAAAAATTGTATAAAGCACTCGTTTTTATCAAGTAACATTATCCAGCTGCGACACCCGCTATGTTTCTCTTGCCTCCCTTGAGCCCGTTTGGGAAGACTAAATAAAAAGTAAATAAACAGCTCACCCACTTTAGATATCTCACCGTATTATGTCACCTCAAAATCCAACTTGAATTGGTCTGAAAATACAATGAATGTGGGAGGTTTTTAGTGAGGTTTTACTACCATGACACCTGCAGTGTTTACCAAGCTTAAAGGTGCAATGTATAATATTTCTGAGGATCTATTGACAGAAATGCAATTTAAGATCCATGACCATGTGTTCAGTGGTGTATAAAGACCTTACTCAATGAACCGTTATGTTTTTATTTCCGTAGAATGAGACATTAATATCTATAACCGCTAAAACTTTATCTATGATGTGGTTTATAATGGACTGTGGCACAAAAACAGTGACAATGTTACACACTCTTGGCTTACTCTGGCTATTCGCTGCTGTCTCAGACAATGATATTTATGTCCCGTTTAAGCCACCGTACCTTCTCCGAATCTCGGCTAGTAGGCTATATTGAGTCATTACGTCACATTTGTACACATAAAGGAGTCTCGGCTAGTAGGCTATATTGAGTCATTACGTCACATTTGTACACATAAAGAAGAGTCTCGGCTAGTAGGCTATATTGAGTCATTACGTCACATCTGTACACATAAAGAAGAGTCTCGGCTAGTAGGCTATATTGAGTCATTACGTCACATCTGTACACATAAAGAACAGTCTCGGCTAGTAGGCTACATTGAGTCATTACGTCACATCTGTACACATAAAGAAGAGTCTCGGCTAGTAGGCTGTATTGAGTCATTACGTCACATCTGTACACATAAAGAAGTTTCTCGGCTAGTAGGCTATATTGAGTCATTACGTCACATCTGTACACATAAAGAAGAGTCTCGGCTAGTAGGCTGTATTGAGTCATTACGTCACATCTGTACACATAAAGAAGAGTCTCGGCTAGTAGGCTATATTGAGTCATTACGTCACATCTGTACACATAAAGAAGAGTCTCGGCTAGTAGGCTGTATTGAGTCATTACGTTACATCTGTACACATAAAGAAGAGTCTCGGCTAGTAGGCTATATTGAGTCATTACGTCTCATCTGTACACATAAAGAAGAGTCTCGGCTAATAAACTATATTGAGTCATTACGTCACATCTGTACACATAAAGAAGAGTCTCGGCTAGTAGGCTATATTGAGTCATTACGTCACATCTGTACACATGAAGAAGAGTCTCGGCTAGTAGACTATATTGAGTCATTACGTCTCATCTGTACACATAAAGAAGAGTCTCGGCTAGTAGACTATATTGAGTCATTTCGTCACATCTGTACACATAAAGAAGAGTCTCGGCTAGTAGACTATATTGAGTCATTACGTCACATCTGTACACATAAAGAAGAGTCTCAGCTAGTAGGCTATATTGAATCATTACGTCACATCTGTACACATAAAGAAGAGTCTCGGCTAGTAGGCTATATTGAGTCATTACGTCACATCTGTACACATAAAGAAGAGTCTCGGCTAGTGGGCTATATTGAGTCATTACGTCACATCTGTACACATAAAGAAGAGTCTCGGCTAGTAGACTATATTGAGTCATTACGTCACATCTGTACACATAAAGAAGAGCCTCAGCTAGTGGGCTATATTGAATCATTACGTCACATCTGTACACATAAAGAAGAGTCTCGGCTAGTAGGCTATATTGAGTCATTTCGTCACATCTGTATACATAAAGAAGAGTCTCGGCTAGTAGACTATATTGAGTCATTACGTCACATCTGTACACATAAAGAAGAGTCTCGGCTAGTAGGCTATATTGAGTCATTACGTCACATCTGTACACATAAAGAAGAGTCTCGGCTAGTAGGCTATATTGAGTCATTACGTCACATCTGTACACATAAAGAAGAGTCTCGGCTAATAGACTATATTGAGTCATTACGTCTCATCTGTACACATAAAGAAGAGTCTCGGCTAGTAGGCTATATTGAGTCATTTCGTCACATCTGTACACATAAAGAAGAGTCTCGGCTAGTAGACTATATTGAGTCATTACGTCACATCTGTACACATAAAGAAGAGTCTCGGCTAGTAGGCTATATTGAGTCATTACGTCACATCTGTACACATAAAGAAGAGTCTCGACTAGTAGGCTATATTGAGTCATTTCGTCACATCTGTACACATAAAGAAGAGTCTCGGCTAGTGGGCTATATTGAGTCATTACGTCACATCTGTACACATAAAGAAGAGTCTCGGCTAGTGGGCTATATTGATTCATTACGTCACATCTGTACACATAAAGAAGAGTCTCGGCTAGTGGGCTATTTTGAGAAATTACGTCACATCTGTACACATAAAGAAGAGTCTCGGCTAGTAGGCTACATTGAGTCATTACGTCACATCTGTACACATAAAGAAGAGTCTCGGCTAGTAGGCTATTTTGAGTCAGCACGTCAATACGATTTACTGCAATATCAGTGACATTTCAGACATTAAGTATTTGTAAGTTTGTAGTTCACATATTTGTGTAAAATAAAACCACATATAAAACCGTTTCCGTATACCACAGCATCAAAGTTGAGGCATGCTGCCAAAATGACTATTGAGGTTTTATCTCTGCAATGCCTTCACATTTTGACACAAAACTCTGTATGTGTCATTGTCACCTCACTCTGATCACAACGTATCAATTTTATAACTGCGCCACCTATTGTTCGAAAGTGATAAACCATTGAATCAATAAACATCATTCCATTTTAATTTTACTTGCCGTTCTGTTTCCTAATTGCCATCTCAAATCACACTCAGTTGGATTGAATTGTAATTTAAACATCATTCTTAATTTAGTTTCGGTGCCCGACTCTGTAAACAAGAGTGGAGGAGCAAAGGAAAACTATCTTTCAATCACTTGAATATTTTGCGCATTCCTAATGAAAGCCTATTTATGATTTCTTTTGGTCAGAGCAATTTAAAACGGGTTGTATGAAGTGTTGGTAAGCTAAGCATGAACTGGTGGTGATGCTAGATTTCCTCAAGAAGTGTGTGTGTGTGTGAGTGTGTTTGTTTGTGTAGTCTTGATGAGAATGTGTTTTGTTATGTGTGGGAGGGACCTTCTGGATTGGATTGAACTTCCTCTCTCTCGTTCTTTCTGTCTTTTTCTTTCCTCTTCTCACAAATTCAGTGCGAATCTCTCCTCCTCCGGTTCTCTCACACCTCCTACACACACACACACACCGTTCTTTTCCAGTCTTCCTTGTTCTCCTTTCACATCATCGGTTGTTGTTCAGCTGCTCTGCATGTTTCTTCTTTACTACTCCTCTGTTAGCGCCCGCACATTTAATTTTGCATTTTTTTCCTCTTCATGTTTTCATTTATTTCTCACTCCATTCTTTTTTTTTTATAGTGTTTCATGCGTGTCTATCTTTGGGCTGGGATATTGTGTGTGTGTGTGTGTGTGTGTGTGTGTGTGTGTGTGTGTGTGTGTGTCTAGGCATGTTGAAAATGGAATATTGAATGCTATACACTGCTTGCACATTGTTTACTTCTTAGTTTTGTTTTAAATAGAATGTGAAAGAAAATTGATTGTGTCTATATATGTATAACTATATATGTTTCACACAATAGTTGCACTGTTATTGTGATTACCTGGCTAGTCAACAGAACCTACCTTGCAGACATATTTAGGACAGAATATACAGTTTTACAGTATAAAAGAAAATTATGTCTAAAGAAAACATGAAAACACAATGTGTGTGTGTATGAGAAAGAGTGAGAGATAGTGATTGTATATAAGCATCCTATCATCATGTAACCCTATTTGTTTTGCTTTAAAAGCCTCACTTGTTTAGTTATGAAAAAATAACTAATTATATAAACTATGGTACATTTCTGATCTCCATATAAACGTTGCAACTAGTGCGACTACACCGGTCCCCACACTGATTGAACTGATTGAAGGGGAACACTGACCACTGACCACTTTTAACTAACCACCTGATGTATATTTCACATACTCTTAGTCCAGTCGATGTGTGAGTGAATATTTGAAAATAAATCCATGTTACTGATTAAAGAGCTTCACCTGCTGACCCTGCTCTCCACATCCTCGTGTGTGTGTGTGAGGCAGTGGTGTGTAACGTATGTGCTGCACGCTGTCAGTTTGATAGGGGTTGTGGGATTGGCTGAGCACTGATCCGTAAGCCCACTTATTATACAGCCCAGATCAGCGCTGCAGCGACTCCAACCCAGCTCTAAGCATCTCCATATATCTGTCTCCTCTTTTCTCTTCCTGCTCATCCTTCTTTCTCTTAATTGACTGCTCAATGCACTTACATTCATTTTATCCTCATAGGTCTGTGGCTAAAAAAAGGTTAAAAAAAGAATATTTATCTCCATAATGTGTTGTTTTTCCAAGTGAAACTTGGAAATTATGGAAAGGCTCTCCATGACAGGTGCTTGAAGGAGATGGGCTTGATGATGTCACTCGTTATTTTAACCCTCTGGGGTCTAATGTGTTTTTGGGGTCCTTGAGGATATCCTCCAAGGATAACTGCTAAAGCGATCCAAGTTAAACTCCAAGGTGAAGATAGTTTTTGAGCGAAGAAGACCCAGTAGGATTCCACTTTTGAAAGAAAAATGTAAAAAAGACAGACTGTAATTAGCTAAAATGCCCATTGACAAGCCACAACACTTCTGGGAGAATGTCCTTTGGACAGGCGAGTCAAAATTGGAGCTTTTGGGCAAGTCACGTCAGCTCTATGCTCAGAGATGAAAGAAAAAAAGAGAAGAACACCATACCTACAGTGAAACATGGAGGAGGCTCGGTAATGTGTTGGCGGTGACTAGCAAGACTAGCAAGGGATTCTGGAGTGAAACGCACTGTCCAGTGTTAGAAAGCTCTGTCTCCGTCGCAGATCATGGGTACTCCAAATGGTAATGACCCAAAACACACAGCTAAAAACAGCCAAGAATGGATAAGAACAAAACATTGGAGTAGGGCCTTGAGTCCTGATCTGAATCTGATCGAGAAGGCACCCATCAAACCTGAGACAGCTGGAAGCTCAGGAAGAGTGGACCGAACTACCTGTGAATAGATGCAGAAGTCTCATTGAGAGCTACAGAAAATATTTAATTGCAGTGATTGCCTCTAAAGGTTTTGCAAACAAATATTAGGTTAGTGGTCCCATCATTTTTGTCCATGCCATTTTCATTTGTTTTATTTGCAATATTATGTTGAAAAATCGAATAATTTGGTGCCGTGACCCGATGATTTCTATTAAATATTGAATAACCAATGTTGGAAATCACATTATGAAATAAATGTTTTGTCCTAAACATGTTGGCCACAATTCTCGGCACCCTTTTGTTAAGTACGTTTTGCAGTCTCCGTTTGCCAAGATAACTTTTTTTAAGCTATTTTTTTTGTTTTGTTCTGTTTCATCTGACCAAAGTTTCAACCCTGTCCCGTCTGAAGTTCCAGTCGTGTATGACAACTGAATGTGCTGGAGTTTGTTTTTGAATGAGCGAGGAGGTTTCTTTTAACCCTATCAAACAACATGTGGTGATGTTGGGGTTGTTTGAATTTTTTTTTTTTTTTTTTTTTTGGAGGCTTTTACCCTAAAACTCAACTAATCTCTGCAATTCTCTATCTGTGATCCTTCGAGAGTCTTTGGCCACTCAATCTATGCTCCTCATCATGCATTAAGACAATGTAGACACACATCCTCTTCCTGGCAGAATCGTAACATCTTTAGTTGATTGGAACTTCTTAATTTTTGTCCTGATGGTCAAAATGGGGATTTTCAACTCTTTAGCTATTTTGTGATGCTCAACAATCTTTCATGCACATCAGAACTATATTATTTGGTTTTACTCTGTCATGGATGATTAAGGGAATTTGGCCTTTGTGTTTCCTCATATTTAAACTCGTGAAACAAGAAGTCATGGCTGGACAATTTCATTTTCATAAATGGTGTCCTAAAAAAGGTAACAATTAATGGGAAAATACATTTCCAATTTATTTTATTTGAAAAACAATTCTAGGGGTGCCAATAATTGTGGCCAACATGTTTTTTGTTTTATATATATATATATATATATATATATTCCTTTTTTTACACACATTCGTTCCACTCTTTCTCGTCCAGGTTCACTTTTTCTTTTATGCATACAGTGCGTCGTGCACCTCCCCGACAGTTTCTCCTTCTCAAATTCATTTCAATTCACTCCTCTGATTCAAGTTCCCTTCATTCTCCGCATCACCCGCCACGTCTTGCCACTTTACTGCCCATTTCTCTATCACTCCTCCTCTCTCAATCCTTCCATTTTTCCTGTCACTCACACTGTGGCATCTAACTGTGCCTCCACACTTTGGCAATGGTGGTCACACCACACAACATGGCAAAGTTCATGGCGTTCTGGTATAAAATGACAGGCTGCCTTGATATCGCAAAAAAAAAAAAGAAAAAAAAATCTTGCCAAGCAAAATCACATACATTTTGACACTTACTATCTAGGTAAGATACCCCTTATTTTGAAGCAATACACTTTTTTGTTGCAAACTGACCAGCAGAAATGAAAGGGGGCATAAAAGCAGGGATTCCTTTTCTTCCCACTACCTAAAAAACAAACAAACAAATGCATGCAGTTTGAATTTTAATTAAAAAAAACATATTACAATAAATTTAAATAATATTTTAAATATAATTAAATTTTGCTATAGCCAATAATTTTTTTTTTCAAATGAATGTTTGATTTTGACATCACAAGCATTCCCCACGTTAACATATGACTAATATTGACTATACACATTTCCATATCGATACCCTTGAAATATCTTAACCCATCCTTATAAACAACAGTGTGAACTGTATGTATTCCATTGCACAGAGTTTTTTTTTGCCAATCATATCATATATTATTACAGGTCTTGAAGTTGCAGCAATAAAAATAGCCTGTTTAATTAAATGGATCGGCTACTTCAGGGAAAACAAATACAGTTCTACAGAAGTCTGTAATACATCACTATTAAGATTAACATATTTGCACATTACCTATTCTATAATTGACTTAATAAATCATACGCAACATTAGAAATTGAAACCGTAGTTATTCCACATAATTAAGGTATATGCTTTCTTGATTGAATAAATGTAATGATTACCACACACTTAGGTTGGTGATTAGTGTGTGCTCTGTAGGTGGTTTAAGATGATTAATAAGGGAAATTGTGTTACAGTGTAAATTAATGAATTAAATAGAATATATTAAAGCTAATTATATTCAATTTATTTTTCAATCTTTTTTAGTACTATACTATACTATACTATACTATACTATACTATACTATACTATACTATACTATACTATACTATACTAGTAGTTTTTTTTTTTTTGCTTTATGCTGTGCTGCATCCACACAGCTACTGTATGTATCAGTATTAAGTCCAAAAGTACTACTGCATTAACCAGTTAATTCATAAAACAACATCAAACTATTTTCTGTTCAAATGCTCTGTTCAAACTGTTTTTGTGTGTATCGTTTTCAGTTATCAAAGCCATTCTAGTAATTTAAAAACACATATATACAGTATATAAAAAATACATATTATATAGTTATTATAAAGTTATATAGTTATTAAAACCTATTATATACTTATTATATACTTATTATAAACACATATGTGTTTATATCTGCCATTGTGCCATTGATTGGGAAACAGATAGACCATCTCCCAAACTCACACCATTGGTTAAATCATTGTGGCTGTGTTGGGCTTCTCTAAAGCATTTTTAGCAGATATGGCTGCTAGTTCTATCGTTACCAACATATTTAAATTTTTAATTGTTCCCCGAAACCATATTTCCAAAAATCATTTGCTTACAGTATCGGAAAATTGTGAATCTATGGTTCCACCATGTATAGCACTCAACCTCTGTTTAAAAGCAATGTGGTTCCAAGGACAGATTTTCAGCAAACGTTTTGTGACGAACTGTAGTTTTTTCCTTGACGATGCATCAACGTAGTCGTTGTATGGGAAACTCCTGGTCAGGATGCTCCAAAAAAAAAAAACAACAACCGAGCAATGTTTTGAAAATGTCGTTTACACCCAATTAATGGATTTCAAGTAGTTACTGTATATGCATACTTAACTAAGATACAACTATTTTTAACATAAAAAAGACTTTCCCATTAAGAGTAATGTTTGAAAATCTCCAACTTACATTGAAGGTGCTATATGTAACTTTTCTTCTAAAATGAATCTTGTTTTTACTGCCTATGTGTGAAGGGGTTGTAATCACACATTACAATGATCCACTTTTATCAGGTTTTCCTATTACCTATGAAGGCCAGTATTCCTATTTCTATGTGAAGTCTCCGGGTCAGATTTTCTGCGAAATCCATCGGATGTGACGTGCATGCGCGCTCCAGAGCCTCTCTCCTTTTTATATAAAGTCTATATGACGGCACTGCAGCTGATGACATGAGTCTGATAACACCAAAACACTCCTGCCTCCAGCACAACACACACTCCAACTTAAACTCCTCCACATAAATATAAAAAACAAAACTATAATGTATCTGCTGAAGCTCGTCAGGCCAAACATGAATCGGATCGACTTAGTACGTAAACACGGATCAACATCAACAGAGCGTTTGAATTAGCGGAGAGACCGCTATTTTTATTGTGATAAATTACTAGTTTTCAGATATGCTAAATAATGGTAAACTGAAATGAAATAGCAAAGTAAACTACAACATACATGAGACATGAAATTAACTCAAAAGACTATTCTAGGATAACAAAAAGTTGGTTATCTGCAACTTTTATTTTATGTACTAGATCTACTGTCTAACGTCACTCATCTCACTACTATCATATTGTTTATAATACACATTTCCAGACACGTTCAGTACAGTAATGTTACTTCCTACGATCTTACTGTTACACTGAAATTGTTCAGTTTAGTTCACTAACCGTTTTCGTCATCATATTATACATTCACCCATGTTGACATTGCTGATTGTGAAAGATACACAAATAGTTAGTGAAATGCCTTATGCTAGATAACACCACAAATGTACACTGTAAAACCTGATGAGTTAGTTCAACTCAAACCGTTTGAGGAAACCAATTGCCTTAAATCATTTAAGTTTATTAACTCAAACAATTTAAGCATAAAAAAATATTTGATTTGTTTCCAAGTAACTCAATAACTTATTTTTTTAAGATAACTTGGGTAAATAAAGTTAATAGTACTTATTAGTTACTATAACTTAAATCTATGAAGTACACTGTATAGCCGAATAAGTTGGCAGAACTCAAATCATTTTTAATAGTATAAACTTAGTTAGCTTTAAAAGCTAATCTGCTGACGTAGTAAATGCTAACATATTAGAAACAATATGTTATATAATTTGCTCTCAAATTAAGCTGAATGCACAGACCGTTCTCATCCCAAAGCGCCATATACAACGCTTTTGCAAAACCATAAATATCGAACGCACATGGCACCCTTTAGCGCCAAATGAGACGCAGAAATATTAGGTCCAAAAGCGCCCCCTAGTGTTCCAACCCTAACCCCACCCCATACCTAAACTTAACCATAACCGAAGCGTCTAATTAGACGTTAAAGGGTGCAATGAGCGCCGTATTTTTACGCTTTTGCAAAAGTGTCAAATATAACGCCTTGTGATGAGAATGCGTTGGAATGCACCACTTGTCACCATGATGGAACTATCCTAAAGCCAACATTAACAGAAATTCTTCTAAATTAGCATAACAGAACATTAATCACTACTAAATCTCACAAAAAACAAACAAACATTATATTGCACTTAATTTTAGCATTTACACTCTCTTTCGAGTGCCATCGGCAAAGCATGCTGGGAAATAGATATCCCAGCCGTTTCAGTTAAACTTAAGTTTGTCTAAATTAAAATAAATAATTTCATAAAACTCAAAACAATGAAACAGTTCAGTTTACTTAAAATATATCAGTTCTGTGAACTTGAAAGAAAAAGAAAGTGCTAAATACTCATAAAAATGAATTTGACTGAACTAATTTGTTGAATTTAAGTTTGTCCTACTCAAACCAATTCATTATTTTGACCGTTAGGGCTTACAGTGTAACGTTACCATGCTGCGAGCATGGAACATTAGTTCAAAGTCAAGCTGATAAACGTAACCCATTATTGTATTGTTGCAGTGGGAGTTTACATGAGTTTCCAGCATGTTGTGTGACGCTTTCTCCGGTGTGTTGAAAGCCTAAATGTGGCCGTGTCCCATGAGTGTTCGCTCTTGTAAAAACTGTTTGCAATCTGAAACATCACCGATAGAGGCCGCTAAAAAGTACATATAGCACCTTTAAGAAATAGTCATGAATATGTGACTGAAACAATCAGTTCCACCTTCATACAGTCATTTGTATACTGAATTGTGATTGGTCTTTCTTACATTTGTACATCATAGACAAGGACATTTTTAACAGACGATGCTGATGCTGAACGTTTCCTCAGTACAGCAGTTATCGTGCATTTTGGGCTTTCTTCCACATTGCTTTAATTTAATCCTCCTTCTATTCTTTTTATTAAATTGTATATTTCTCTCTCTTTCTGCGATGGTGTGGGATTAGTCAAGGGGATTTGGGGTTCTTGGGCTGTCATCTCTCTGGTGTATGTGTGCGCGAGTGCAATAGTTTCCTTGTGGCATGAAAGTGTTGCATCATTCGCCTGCGTGTCACTGGCAGTTCTGTGGAATATGTTCTAACCAGCTGTGCAGGATGATGCCCGTGCTTGCATTTACAATCTGCTTAGCTATCACTCTGTGTCATCAGTACTCCAGGGTTATGTTGCCTCGCACATCCTGTCATTTTGAAAAATGTGACCTATTGGGTGGGCATTTTGGTTATTTTCTGTACACACCTGCTATATCACATCTTCCGATTGTAGTAACAGTTTCACAGGGGCGATTACAAAGACACGAGATCTCACAGAAACTCGCATGACCAAACGTGCCTTCTAGGTATTTGGGATCAGAAAGGCTCAGACTCTATCAGGGGCAGTAAAATAATCGTGATGATACCACACAATTGAGGATTTTTGGTTGTGACAAGCCTCGAATAGGGCCACACCCCCCTCAATCTACATGTGGCCAGCATAAAAGTCTCTCTAAAAAACTGTCATCGTCATAGAATTATGTTCTCGCCCCTCATGTCGTTCTAAATATGTATGACTTTCCTTCTTCCGTGGAACACAAAAGAACATGTTAGACAGAATGACTGCCTCGGTCACTATTCACTACTATTGTATGAGAGGGGAAAAAAGATGCATTGAAAGTGAATGGTGACTGAGGCTGTCAGTCCCTGACATTCTGCCTAACATCTCCTTGTGTGTTCCACAGAAGGAAGTCAGTCATACAGGATTTGAAGAATATAATGGTGAATACAAAATGACAGAATTTTCATTTTCCGGTAAGCTTTTTTTTAAGTATGCAACATTTATATAGGCCTATTTAATATTTCAATATATAAAATTTTCACCCTTTACATGGAGTTTTGCAAATATTTCACCAATGAAAAGTATTTAAAAAAGAGCTTGAGCGTAAACCTGGTAACTTCATTGGACCCTCAGACTGTCAATGAAACCTCGTAACTTAGTGCTACACATTTTGGAGACCATCTCTGCTTGTTTGCAATGCAAGTGTAAATATATATATATATATATATATATATATGAAGAGTTCAGAAGCAAAAGCCTCTAAGTGCCATTTGAAATTTTCTTCTAAAATGATCATTTTTATCAAGCTTATATATTTAAGTTCAGTAATTTCACTTAAATGGCAATGAAGATTACCTATTAATTGTCATTTAAGTGAAATTACTGAACTTAAATATACAAGTTTGATAAAAATGGGCATTTTAGAAGAAAATTTCAAATGGCATTTAGAGGCTTTTGCATCTGAACTCTTCATATATATATATATGTTTTTTGAATAAGTACATTTTTCTTTACTTTTCACTATATATAAAGGCTAAAGTTTATGTATTTGAAGAACGGAGAAGAGTGTCTTAGCAGTGTCGGACTCGGTCTCGACAATTTTAATGGTCTTTGGTCTGTCTTTGGTCTCGACTCAGACTCGACTGTCTTTGGTCTCTGTCTCGACTCGAACTCGACCCTCTATGGTCTCTGTCTCGACTCGAACTCGACCCTCTATAGTATCAGCCTCGACTCGGACTCAACTGTCTTTGGTATCGGTCTCGACTTGGTATCGGTCTCGACTTGGACTCGACTGTCTTTGGTCTCAGTCTCGACTCGGTCTCCACTGTCTTTGGTCTCGACTCGAACTCGACTGTCTTTGGTCTCGGTCTCGACTTGGACTCGAATCTCTATGGTCTCGGTCTCGACTCGAACTCGGCCCTCTATGGTCTTGGTCTCGACTCAGACTCGACTCTCTTTGGTCTCTGTCTCGACTCGAACTCGACCCTCTATAGTATCAGCCTCGACTCGGACTCAACTGTCTTTGGTATCGGTCTCGACTTGGACTCGACTGTCTTTGGTCTCAGTCTCGACTCGGTCTCCACTGTCTTTGGTATCGGTCTCGACTCGAACTCGACCCTCTATAGTATCAGTCTCGACTCGGACTCAACTGTCTTTGGTATCGGTCTCGACTTGGACTCGACTGTCTTTGGTCTCAGTCTCGACTCGGTCTCCACTGTCTTTGGTCTTGACTCGGACTCGACTGTCTTTGGTCTCGGTCTCGACTCGAACTCGGCTGTCTTTGGTCTCGGTCTCGACTTGGACTCGACCCTCTATGGTCTCTGTCTCGACTCGAACTCGACCCTCTATGGTCTTGGTCTCGACTCGGACTCGACTCTCTTTGGTCTCGGTCTCGACTTGGACTCGACTGTCTAAGTCTCGACTGTCTTTGGTCTTGACTCAGACTCGACTCTCTATGGTCTCGGTCTCGACTCGGACTCGACTGTCTTTGGTCTCGGTCTCGACTGTCTTTGGTCTCGGACTCGACTGTCTTTGGTCTTGGTCTCGACTCGGACTAGACTGTCTTTGGTCTCGGTCTCGACTGTCTTTGGTCTCGGACTCGACTGTCTTTGGTCTTGGTCTCGACTCGGACTAGACTGTCTTTGGTCTCGGTCTCGACTGTCTTTGGTCTCGATTCGGACTCGACTGTCTTAGGGTTAGGGTTAGGGTTAGGGTTACTCAACTCTCTATGGTCTCGGACTCGACCCTCTATGGTCTCGGTCTCGCCTTGGACTCGACCCTCTATGGTCTCTGTCTCAACTCAGACTCGACCCTCAATGGTCTCGGTCTCGACTCGGACTCGACCCTCTATGGTCTCGGTCTTCACTCGACCCTCTATGGTCTCGGTCTTGACTCAGACTCGACCCTCTATGGTCTCTGTCTTAACTCTGACTTGAGTGAGCTGGTCTTGACTACAACACTGTGTCTTAGTATCAATTTATGTTGAGTCATATCCCATACAAATGACTGAAAAAAAAACTGAGAGGCCACATAGCTACAAACATTTTTATAACTTATGAATGATATAAATGTAACACAATGCCCTCACTACTGGCATTTAATGCTTATATAATGTGGAATTACTATAATTACTCATTTTATACCCACAGCTATAGAGACTTCAATCTTGGTGTCAGTGATACATGACCTTCATTCATAGTGCTAAGTAGAAATATAAATATTTATAATGTCACAAATTGTGTCAATGAAGACTATTTATAATGTCTTAAATGTGACCATGAAGCGAATGCACAGATAATCTTGAAGTGTTCTTGGTCAGAATGCAGAACTTTACATATAATGGAATTTCATATAGTCACTCACTAAAATGCAGAGAATGAATAACAGTCTCTAAAATATGTTACATATGTTAATATTTAGAGCAGTTTTTACATTGAAGTCATCGGGCCCTATCTTACACCCAGAGCAATGCAGCGCCAGGAGCGACTCAAGTGCTTGTTGCTAGTTTCTGCTCGACGCAGTTATCAGTTTCACGTCTTGCACCACATTGTTTAAATAGAAAATGCATTTGCACCCATTTGTGCACCCATGGGCATGCTGTTCTCAAAACGAGGTGTGTTCAGCGCATTGTTGGAGTGTTGCTATTTTGAGGCAACTGAAATAGTTGTAGACGGTCCCATAGATGGTCTTCTTGCAAGCTTTAACCTCACACACAAGCATTAGAATCCACCATGGCACAAGCACAACTGGCTTTTAAAGCGAATAGGAGATTAGACTCTGATTGGTTTATTGCATGTTCCGCCCAAAACACACCCATTACTCATTAAGAGAATAGATACAACCCTTTGGCATCAAAAATGGCACCAACCTTTTTTGGTGTCGTTAAACTATAAGTGGATTTGGACCATATGCTTAGATCGTTAAAATAGGGCCCATTGAGTGCAGTGTTGATACTGTACATAATGAATGATTTGGACCATGAAGTACACCGGAACATGAAACCCCTCTTTACAACCCAGATGAATTTCAATTTCAAATGTTAAAATTACAAAAGAGGTCAACTGGCACAGATATTATTGAAGATCAATCATGCTGTCCATTCAGAGAGCTCTTGTCCATCCAGCGTATACAATATAGGCAGCTGTAATGCTTTCTATTTCAACCTTTCTCTCTCAGGTTTGATCGGCTTATACAGATCTGTATTGTTTAGTTTGAAGTAAAAAAGAAAAAGGTATTTTAGTGGGACTTCTAAGCACGTCTAAGCCTCCCGCCAGCGAGAAAATGCTTATATCGACCACAGACAGAGAGATGACAGACCACTGTTCAATAATTACACACAGACACACACACACACACACACACACACACATACACACAGACAGACCGAATATTATACATGTTCTACTGAGAAGCGACCAGACCACACACACACATTCACAAACACACTACTGACATACTTCCCATGCTAAACGCATCCATCATACACACATGCACAGGTGAATAGATAGGGCAGTGCTTTGTGTCATATATGATCTCGTCTTTAATTAGGTGTGTGTGCATGTGTGTTTGTGCGGTTTTTGTGTGGTTTAGGCCCACGGTAACCAAATTTCCCCACGAAGATGGCAATATCTGAAGTGTTTTTGTCCCCATAAAGAAAACATCTTATAAATCATCCATCCAGTATGATATTTTTTTGAAAATGTAAAAATGCAGAAAGTTTTCTGTGATGGGCAGGTTTAGGTCTAGGGTTAGGATTAGGGGACATATTATATACTGTATTTTGTACAGTATACAAATCATTATATCTATGTAAAGTCCCCATAAAACATGGAAACCCAACGAATGTGTGTGTGTGGGTGGCATCAGCTCATCAGATCCAGTACTGGTGTGTGGCAGCTATTTTTCGCCTGATCGCGCTCCACATATCCATTTCGGAGCTGGGTAGATACACACACACACACACAGACACACACGCACACATATATATCAAATTGAGAAGGTTGATGAGAAGATGCTGTCTGATAGAAGCAGAGAGGAAAGGATGAAGTTTGGACTTCCCTTAAAGTGCCTCAGTGTGTGTCGGTGTATACTGCGATTTCTTTTACCAGTCCCATATGTTCGAGTTTAATTTGCTATAAATGAAATTGCGTTTAGGGGATATATGTTCAAGGCTGTTCAGTTGGCTTTCAAACGTTCTGGAAGATTAAAAAAAAAAAAAAACTTTCTGAGGCCTTGAGGCAGCACGAGATATTCAACAAATATTTTATCGCTTACAGCCTCATTTCAGCCTTATCCTGGGCTGAACTTGATATATATATAAATTAAAATTAGTTTTATATAAATTTAATATATATTTAATTTTAAAATATATTGTATTATTTAAAATAATTCATTTAAATATTTAAATATTCAAATTATTTAGTTTTATTATATTTTTGGGAAAACTTGGGAAGTTATTTTGAATTTTAGGAATTTAGTGAATTTTAGGTTTCGGAAAGTCACGTAAATGAATACAATCACTTTTATAAGTATTGTTATCATTATTATTATTATTTACAATTAATTGTCCCCCCTGCAGTTTAAGTCTATGGGACTTTTTCAACCATTTTTTTGTACACCAGACAAAACTATTTTTTTAACTACAGTCTGTTCACTTAGAAAAGTAATAGCATACTTCTCCTCAATACACCACATTTGAGGTATAATTCACGTCTGTAGCACAGGCGGTGGGGAATGTGTTATATGTGGTTAAATACTGAAGGCTAATGGTTTTGAAAAGCCTTAGCAAAACAACTTGTTCTAATAATTTTACAAAGATTGCCACTTTTATTGCAGTCCCACACTGAGGTAATTGAGTTTATTCTCTTACACACAGCATTACTTTGCATATGAAAACAAAACACATTAGCGTTATCAGAAGCGCTGACGAGAGCAGAAGGTCTGAGCGCGTGGCTATTAGCTTATTAGCTCTTTTGTGTGAAAATCGTTTCCTTTGAAGCGATCATGGCCTAGTACACGTCGCTTTGTAATTCTGTTGTTGCACTGTGCTAGCATTACAGCTAAAACACAACACTGTTCTTTATGACTACACAAAACCCTTCACGAGTTTCCCCCCACAGGCCGCTGTTTCTGCTGGTGTTTAAGACAGTTGTAAGCAAAGCACTTTATTGATTTGTCATTTAGAAAACCTTACCCGCTTTCATTTGTCTCATAAGCAACTCACAAAGAGAAGCAATTATAGCAGCACCCTCTCAGTGGAGACAGAGGAGCAGCAGAAGAATGAGGAAATCTATCTGAACCAAAAATCAATGTCTGTCTACTACCAGCCTGTCTCTATCGGTCTGTCTTTCTATCTTTTCAATATCTATGTTCTTGTCTATCCTATTCAAATATATATACAATTTGTATTTCGGAAGCATTAAAACAATATAGAAAATATTTGATTGATTTCGGGGTAATTGTGGTCACTCCCAAGCAGAGTCACTCCTCACGGTAGAGCCAGGTCTGCTCGATGAATCTCAGTTTTACATCAGTCAGTGTGCTCAGGTAGTTTGCAACAGTGTATTCTCAATGTTGGGCTGAATAACATTCCAGTTTGTTTTGGTTTTTAATACTGTTTGCCTAATGGGTGATGTACTTGTCTTTTTCTGTGTTTAAAATGAGTGTGTGAGTGTGTCCCGAGGCTGGCTGGTCTCTGCAGGTTGTCTTCGTTTGGTTCAGCTCTTGGACTTTGTAATGGTATGTGCTTGGGTCATTTGTTTTTAGATATTTCCAGAATTTGATGGCTCTTTTTTGGATGTTTAGATGGAGGGTATTGGCTTAATTCTGCCATTCAATCATGGTTTGGCGTTTTTCATTGTTCATCATTACAGAATTTTACATGAAGTGTTTCAATTGGATGTTTTAAAAGAGTAAAAATCACATTTTATAGGAGGACCCCACACATAGCATTCACTTTATAGTAGGGATGCACCGAATATTCGGCCGCCGAAAATTTTTCGGCCGAAAATGGCCCAAAAGTGCATTTTCGGTTTTCGGCCGAAAGACTTTTATCACCGAAACAATACGGCCGAAATATTGTGATGACGCAAACAGAAACCGCGAGCCGCACGTGCTTGTCTGAAGCAACGTGTCTGAGGTGTGGACGCATTTCAGTGTATCTGAAGC
Source organism: Cyprinella venusta (assembly GCA_038021265.1). Taxonomy (NCBI): domain Eukaryota; kingdom Metazoa; phylum Chordata; class Actinopteri; order Cypriniformes; family Leuciscidae; genus Cyprinella; species Cyprinella venusta. The sequence continues at coordinate 16,834,407 of CM075885.1, forward strand.
CGCGAGGAGACGGAAGCCTTGTTTATCCACCTATATCTGCTCTAAACCATAGCTCTAAACAATGCGCGCCGCCATGACGACCACTCCGGTTGCGTGCGGGTCAAGAGCGGTGCACGCGCTGTCTGTGGAGACTCGCGCTACGGAGGCAGGCGAAAGTATAAACAAGGCAGCGCGAGTCTCCACAGACAGCGCGCGCACCGCTCCAAACGGTCGAGGCGTTTATACTTGACGCGCTCTCCGTTGTACTATTCCTTGAAACGACAGTGGACGACTCGAAACTGTCCTCTAACGATTAGGAATCGGTGAGAAGAAGAAAGATAAACACATGACAATGTTTATTTCTTTTAGTATTCCACCACCAATACAAAAATAATCATGTAAAAGCCAGTAAACCCTGAGATTATTACTTGTGACATTACAAAAAAATATGTATGGGAATTGGGAACATGTATGTATATAACTAAATTAATGCTCTCTTAAATATTTTCTACATTCACTAAACATGTTTCATGTACATTTGTATTAAACATGGACCATTGTTCATTTAAAAAGGCTTTTATGCTGTTGTATGCTAAATTTTTAAAATGTAACTTATTATAGGCCTAATTTTTATTTATTTATTATAGGCTTTATTATATTTTTTTATTCCAATAAGTTCTTAAAGTTACTCAGGTGTGATCCTAATTTTTATTTATTATAAATGTTATATCAATGTCTAAGACAAAGTTTTGTCTATCCATTTATGGTGGTTTTTTAATTATTTTTGGGGGTATTTTTCAATTTATTCACTTCAAAAAGTACCATATTTTCTATGTAAATTATGCTTATTTTTATGTTGTTTTTTTAACTACATTAAAATATCATTCAAATAAGTTCTTAATAGCCAAAATAAGACCCAAATACAAGATTAAGGGTTTTTTTTTCACCCAATTAACATTGTAGAATTGAGTCAAAAAAAAAAATTGTGTGTGTTCAGGAGGCAAACTTAGGAAAAGCAGCCAAGTCGTGTACCACTCAGATCAAGGGAAGTATTTTTTAAAAAATAAATCAAAACTATTTTGTCCACATTTGTCCAGAATACGGTTTTAGGGTTAACTGTCTTTTAAAACAATTGGATGTTTTTCCAGATTTAAGAAATCAAATTTAATAGGAAGACCCCACACTTAACTATTAATTTGAAAAGTTTTAGCCGGATTGGGATGAAATTTTAATTGATCTTTTCGTATCCAAACACATCAAATGTTGAATTTATTTTTAGGCCAAGGTAATTTTATGTGGTTTCTATGGTTCTCTCTTATAGTGTGAATGTCTATCTAGCTAGGCCTATTATAGTTTGAATGCTTGAGCAGTTTGATGATTGAATAATAACATCATATTTGTGCTTCCTACGTTGTTGCCATGCAATTGCTATAGTGCTGTTAATGGTTTATTTTGTGTTTTATGACAGAGAGAAAGATGAACATCAAATTAGACAGTTGGATTGATCGTTTTAGACATAATCAAACAGGTGACTAGACAGAGAGATTGGGTTGTTACAAGCTAGGAGAGTCAGACTCAAAGATGCCTACATGTGTTTTCTCTGATGACATGAGGAACAATATACAATGTTGTCCCCCCCTCCCTACAGTGAAGAGATCCATTTCCTTTAAAGATCACACATACACACCTACACACATGCGTATATGCCACCGGGTGAGTTGAGTATTGGTGGGTGTAATCTGAGACGGCCTTAAAGGAAGAAAGAAGGGAAGAAATCAATAAACAACACAAATACACACTTATCTCCCAGCACCACCTCCAGCCCACAAACACACCCACACTCTGCCATGTGCTTGATAGAAGCTTTTATTTGCACACAAATTGTGTTGATATATGTGTTCCCTAACAAGGCTGAGCTTTTTTAAATACCCCAGACAGCTTGGCCAAGACTGGACACGCAAACACACACATACAGTCATGACTGGTAACTCTTGTGATAGACACACAGGTGCTCTGTCTCTTGGCTTGCGGTTTGATGTCTGATTCAGTTGACAGGAGGTTGTAATTAATTGCCCACGCACTCTCTGCTCAATCGTGATTGGCCATTTTCCTAAAACTTTGCAAGAGCCGCCGCCCACAAGTGCACCCGGCTGTCACTGTGGTTACTTGTCCTCCATGCCTTGTCAGCTACCTCTCACCTGTGATATAACTAATTACAGTCACACACACACACACACACACACACACACACACACACACACACACACATTGGCACCCAATGTAAGAAAGGCTCAAGACACCTGTCAAGGCCTTTCTCCTGTTTCTTTTTTTTACCATTTCTCTCCTTCTGTCATTTTTCCTTGTTCTATTTGTTACTCGGTGAGGACAACAAATAAGAGACAGCCATCGCCCCCCTTCCCTCCTCCTGTCTTATAGTCTTGCCTTGTCTCTTTTCTTTCTCTCTCTGATGTGTTTTGACAGTGAGGGAAGCACATGAATTGTTAGAGTAAACTAAATGCTAGTAAAAGTCTATGTGAATTGGTATTCACAAGCCGTTTACCGTTTACTTAATTCATTTGTGCAATTAAAAAGGACAGGAATAATGTGCTCTGGAATATGTTTGTAAAAAAAAAAAAAAAAACTATGGTGCCCCCCTAGTCCCACTTTGGCAAAAAAAAAATTAATTATAACTATCTCGTGGCCTCAAGATAGTAACTTGTGGCATCAAAATATTAACCCGTGGCCTCAAGATACTAACTCGTGGCCTCAAGATAGTAACCCGTGGCCTCAAGATACTAACTCTTTTTTGAGGCCACGAGTTACTATCTTAAGGCCACGAGTTAGTATCTTGAGGCCACGAGTTACTATCTTGAGGCCACAAGATAGTGTCTTGAGGTCACGAGTTACTATCTTGGGGCCACGAGTTAGTATCTTGAGGCCACGAGTTACTATCTTAAGGCCACAAGTCACTATCTTGAGGCCACGAGTTAGTATCTTGAGGCCACAATATAGGATTTTGAGGCCACGAGTTACTATCTTGAGGCCACGAGATAGTATCTTGAGGCAAGGAGTTCCTATCTTGAGGCCACGAGTTACTATCTTGAGGCCACGTATAGTATCTTGAGGCCCCGAGTTACTATCTTGAGCCCACAATATAGGATTTTGAGGCCTCGAGTTACTATCTTGGGGCCACGAGTTAGTATCTTGAGGCCACAAGTTACTATCTTGAGTCCACGAGTTACTATCTTGAGGCCACGAGATAGTATCTTGAGGCAATGAGTTACTATCTTGAGGCCACAAGTTACTATCTTGAAGCCACGAGTTACTATCTTGAGGCCACGTATAGTATCTTGAGGCCCCGAGATAGTATCTTGAGGCCACAAGTTACTATCTTGAGGCCACGAGTTACTATCTTGAGGCCACAAGATAGTTATAATTATTTTTAATTTTTTTTTTCTTATTTTTTTGCCAAAGTGGGACTGGGGGGCTCCATACATTTCTGTATAATGAGGATGAATTCTGATTTCAGATTGACTTTTGACATTTAGAGGCAAGCAGCGTGTTAAAAACACATACTTAGGCTACATTCAGACTGTAGGTAAATGTGTTTTGCTCACATGTGACTCAGATCTGTTTTTGTCATGACAGTGTGAACCACAAACCACATGGAATCTGATCTTTTCAATCAGTTATAACTCAATACTAAATCTGATCAGATCTGATAAATCTGATTTTCAATCCAACCTCAGTCTGAACAGTCATATCGTAATTTATGTGACTTTTATGTCGCTCTCCGTCGACATTTCTTTCACCAGCTTGTACTTTCAATTTAATTATTGGCATGGGGAAAGCAACAGTTTTGAGTGAATAATGCTTAGGAAGTTAGCTAAACATGTTTATAGCTAGCTACCTGAATAATTTAACGTCCAGTTTAAAGTCATTTGAAGGTACCTTTTTTGACCTCCTTGAGAACTGGGGGATGTTACAACTAAAAGAATGCATGTATTTTAACTTATAATGCATTGGCATGCATATTATAATCTGCATGCTTCTTGCCTGACACACACTTGCTTTGGTTCTCAAGTAATTGGGTCATAAAACACATAAAACGTTATCATCATTTAAAATATTTTATGCCTCTAGTTAAACTAAATTTACAAAGATTATTAGAGGAATAAAATTGAGTTAGTGTGAAGTCACTAGATGATGACTGGCTTTAAAAAAGAGGCATTGCCTGCTTGGTATGCCTTTAAAGAATAAAGGTTTCTCTGTCCGCTCTATTAGTCATTTAAAATTCATTAACATTCTGATGCCCTCCTTCGGGGGACAAATGTGCAGAGACAGAACGGAAGAGCAGAGAAATAAAGTGAGAAAGAAAGTGGAACAGACATCAGAGTATATTTGTTGGTCCAAATGTGAATCTAAATGCCTTTGAAATGTGTGTGAGAGAGAGATCTTTGCAATTGCATTTGAAATATTAGGATATGTGTGGGTGGTTGTTTCAGTGTGAAATAGATGGAGGTGAGTTTAGTTTGCTGTCAGCAGCTGGTTGACATTTGTGTAATGTGTAAATGCACACACTTATGCCAGAGTGTCTACACTGGAAGCAACTGGCATTGTGTCGTATCGTACAGCGGTAATTTAATTCACCCAAAAATGAAAATTAAGTCATTGATTACTCAACCCCATTCTTTACCAACCCCGTAAGACCTTCGTTCGTCTTTGGAACACAAACGAAGATATTTTTGATTAAATTTGAGAGGTGGATCACTGCTACATAGGCTACTAAGGGATCGAAACTTGACGGCCCAGAAAGTCAATGAAGAAAATGTTTAAATATTCCATGTGACTACAGTGGCTCAAGTATAAGTTTATCAAGTGACACGAATACTTTTTGTGCGAAAAAACAAACAAAAATAACGACTTTATTCGACTATTCCTTTTCTTCCTTGTAGGCCTGAGACGAGAGTTCTTAGATTTCCACGACGCATGCGCGAGAACTGAACTGAAGTAGTTGAAAAAGAATGCAATTCTCGCGCATGCGTCATGGAAGTTTCAATCCCTTAGTAGCCTATATAGCAGTGATCCACTTCTCAAATTTAATCAAAAATATCTTTATTTGTGTTTCGAAGACGAACGAAGGTCTTACGGGGTTGGTACAGCATGGGGGTGAGTAATTAATGACTCAATTTTCATTTTTGGGTGAACTATCCCTTTGACAGTTTAAATGTCGCTGAAAGTGCTGTTAGTGTGAATGTCCAGTGTTAAAAAAGTCATTATTTTTCTATATAAGCTCTAGTAACAAGCTCCAGTGACACAACAAAATTGTCAAAATTAATATTTATGCAAATGAGCATTGATGTCTTTTTTTAACAGCAATTAAACTGTTTTCATTGTAAAAAACAAAAATTGTCAACATGTTCATCACAAGCTGGTCTTGTTGACACTGGTTCACCCTGCTCATCCTCAGTATTGGGACTACATTTCCACTGATCACCCAAGGAATCGGATCTTGCACACCTGGACTGCAGCACTCATTAAGACCACTATATAAACCCTGATTTTCAGTTCCTTCTCCCCATAAGTCTATCTGTGACACGAGAATTGGTCATGATGTAGAAACATAGGGCTGTAAACCATTAACAATTCATTTTGACAGCTCTAATGGGTTTCACACTGATGGGTTAAAAGGGATACTCCACTTTTTTGGAAATAGGCTCATTTTACCACTCCCCCAGAGTTAAACAGTTGAGTTTTACCATTTTCAAATCCATTCAGCCGATTTTCTGATATTTAGAAGAATATCAGTAACCAGACAGTTTCTGGTCTCATTGACTTTCATAGTAGGAAAAAAATATACTATGGAAGTCAATGAGACCAGAAACTGTCTGGTTACTGATATTCTTCTAAATATAAAAAAAAATCGGCTGAATATATTTGAAAACGCTGAAACCGAACTGTTTAACTCTGGGGGAGTGGTAAAATGAGCCTATTTACAAAAAAAGTGGAGTATCCCTTTAAGTTAAAGGGTTTTGTGGTTAATAGTAATAATAATAAATATAGCTGCAAGCAGCAATTATTGGGATTCAGGCACTTTGGCACTTTTGAATCCGAGATGTTCGTTTTGTTAATATTTAGCCAAGGATTCCATTAATATAAGACACTTTCCACTTCGATTAGTCTGTGACTAATGGTTTAGGAGTTATGAGTAATTTCTTACTTGTGATCGCTGAAGTGCCACCATTAAGCCGATGATAGGGGCAAGCTTCTGTGTTGTTGTAGACAGGGTGGGTACTACCATCCATCAGTTTCTACTGTTTGGTCTGCCCTATCACTTTTAGGGCAGGTTCAGGGTTAGTACCTAGTTATTACCCAGTAATTGTTATTACTACAACAAGTACATAGTATGTACATGGGTAACAGGACTGTAAAAGGAAGCGTTACCAAAATTTTGATCTTTGAATATCCTAGCAATTACATTGTTATGCTGTTATGAATCAAAAGGCTGAGACAGATCCATATGCAACAACTTATACCATCTCAAAAACATTCATAGAGAAACACAGGTATTCTTGAATAAGGATGCGCTGACTGCGGGCAGAAACCAGGATTGAAGAAGTAGGCAGACGGCGTGAGTTTGGTTAACAGGGACAGCCACAAAGGTCTGGGCAGGCGGCTTGAATCAGTATCCAGGTCAGGTTGTGGGTTGAAATGCAGGCTGCAAACAATCAGAAAGGTTAGGATAGCAAGGATCAGAAATACGGGAAATCTTGATACACAGAAAAGGAGCGGACATGCACACGTAGAGAGGCAATACTTTGCATAGAATGCTTAGTTACCAAGGCAGATAAAGGCTGAGCAATGATTAATAATACAGAACAGGTGATGGGAGTCACATCATGCAAATGATGAATATTAATATAGTATGCAACACACTAGAACTCAGGATATGGCGCTCGTGGTTGAGAGATAGTGGACTCAGGGAGACTGGACACCGTAACATATGCGCTTGAACCCCTAATCATAATATGTTTACAATATGCTTAATTTAAATTTTATTAATAATTTACTAGTATCATCCACAAATTACAGAGACCTAACAGTAAGATACATATAATTCCAAATATTATAAGGTTAGTCATTATATTTTAACAAATAGTGAGTTCATTCACTTACAATTGCATAGCTTATTTGTATTTATATACACAGGAGAACTTCTCAAAAAAGAATTCCGCTTAATTCACAACACATGCATACGCACATGAATTAGTCCTTAAAGGACAAGTTCGGTCTTTTACAATTAAAGCCCTGTTTTAAGATCGTCCCTGATGAAATAGAATAGTTAAGATTGTTTTTGAGACAAATGCTCCTGTCACGAGAATTATTAAATTCTGTATTAGTACCCCCCCACCTTTATAATGAAAGCATAGGTGCACTCGAACAATCATTCATAAAAATGCATAAAACTTTAGTTTACAAAGACGTGAAACTCACCGAGTGGTCTGGGGTGTTCACTGATATGCCCACACAAAAATCGCTGCAAAAGATGCTTTCCAACAGGTTTTATCGTAGTTTATGTCCAAGTCCATGTTACTTCCTATTTTCGGTTGAAGTCCACAGTAGTCAATTGTCGAGTTCACATGCGCGATCATTGGTAACTAGATAACTAAGGATCGCGCATGTGAACTCGACAATTGACTATTGTGGACTTCAACCGAAAGCAGGAAGAAAGTGGACTTGGACAAAAACTATGATAAAACCTGTTGGAAAGCATCTTTTGCAGCGATTTTTAAGTGGGCATATCAGTGAACACCCCAGACCACTCGGTGAGTTTCACGTCTTTGTAAACTAAAGTTTTATGCATTTTTATGAATGATTGTTCGAGTGCACCTATGCTACCATTATAAAGGTGGGGGGGTACTAACACACAATCCAAAAATTCTCGTGACAGGAGCATTTGTCTCAAAAACAATCTTAACTAGTCTATTTCATCAGGGACGATCTTAAAACAGGGCTTTAATTGTAAAAGACCGAACTTGTCCTTTAACCTTGTTCTAATGTTAATTAATTTGGAGTATTCTAAATGAGTGACGGTATGCATGGGGTTAGCTTAGGAAGTTTTGATAAATCATGATTTGTTCATGAAAACGCTTGTTTGCGGATTTCACACACTAATGTATTCATAAACTCGGTTAGTGAATGTATTTTATTTATTTCATTTTTAGCTTCACAGAAGAATGTAAAAATGGGTTTGGAATGGTAAGAGGGTGAATAAATTCTGAGATAACTTTTATTGATTTATTTTTAACAATGCATTTCACTCAGTCTGTATCAGTATCAACAGATATCTTCTCCTTTTTTAACTTTCTTTTTCCTGCTGTACTATCTTTCCTAAATCCCTTTTCTGTTTTCTTTGTTTCGTGCGACTTTTTTTTCTCTCACTATCGTTCTTTCTCCTTGTTTCATTCAGGTCCTCTCAGGAACTCTTGGATTAGTAGCTAAAGCTAATGAAATGTAATTACTGGGTTTGTCGATAAGAATCGATCCTACGTATATGTGTGTGTGAGCGTGTGTGTGTGTGTGTGTCTCAGATAGGCCTTATTTTCTGCTGGCTGTCCGCTGAGATGCCTGATAACATTGACCTGGTGGCTGAGGTCTCCGGTAGGTCTGTCTGACTCTTATCAAATCAGCCAGATTACACACACAAACATCCCAGCACGCACATACAAAAAGAACTCCATCAGGGCTTCTGATAGCGTGATAGATTTTCCTGTATCTGTGTGTGGGTCAGTGTCGGCTCATGGATCTCATATACTGTATTTCAATGGTCGCGTATCATTTCATGTTTCAGGGAATTATTGCTTTTTGTCTTACTGAAGATTTCAAATGAAGTTTGTGAGGTTTGATTTTAATCCCTTCAGTTCCTGCCAATTCCTCCATGTGACTTGTCTTTAAAAAAAAGAATTGGCTTGGCTTGTGTCTGCTTGTTTTTGACAGATTCTATTCGACAGCTCTCACATTGTTCGATATGCCAGTCTGTTCCAAAAAAAAAACTTGAATTCAATGCTCTTGCTTCCTCCTCTTTTTGTTCTTCTAGGCTTTCTTGGCTTGGGTCTGGGTTTGTGTGCATACAGTTATGGACTTCAGACTGATAATTATTAAAATGCATTAACATTAACATTAATTAGGTATTTAAAAAGTAAACACCACATTACTGAACTACAATTACTAAAATGGTTGATGGGTGGTTCATTCATTCATTCATTCATTCATTCATTCAAGCTCAAAGCTGGCTTTCACGATTTATGACGATAATTATTAGACTATTGCCACCAACTGCAATTGATAATCTCTACTAATTGATGCTCCACCCACTCTCAATGTCCCAACCCAGTTATCGCCCAAATATCAGTGCTCCACCCTGTCACTTATGCTTTTCACTTGTGTTCCTTTTGCTCAACAAAACCCTACCCTTTATCCATTGTTCCTCCCACTCATCACTGCTGTGCTTCACTCTTTCACCCCTGCCCATTAGGGCTGTTGGAACGAATTCCGAAATTCGAATATAATTCGAATATTAAAAAAATCAATACTATTCGAATGCAAAAGTTACTATTCGAATATTGATTTTATATATATTCAAAAATAAATATAAACTTCCGAAGTGACCAGGTGTAAACGGTCCCTTATCGCTTTCTTATTAACAATAGGAGAGCGCGGGACTAGCTTTCGCGTGGCACATTCGCAAGGTTTCGTTCACTTCCTCTCTGCCATGCACGTGCCGCGCGCTGTGTGGATTCCGGGAGACTTTAACTAATTTGCGGCCATCAGGGAGACGCTATCAGTATGGGGGAGACTCCTGGAACTTCCGACGCGATATGCACTCTAAAAAATGCTGGGTTGTTTTAACCCAACTTTGGGTCAAATATGGACTAACCCAGCCGTTGGGTTAAATTTTTACATTAAATTTTTAACCCAACATTTCGGGTTTGTCCATATTTGACCCAAAATTGGGTTAAAACAACCCAGCATTTTTTAGAGTGTGACGATCACATCACCTCAGATCTGAGCCCGTATTCATCAAGTCAGTAATTTTTTGTCAAGTAATTTGAAAGTTGCATCCAAAAGGGAGGGCTAAGATAATACACTCAGCTGAAAATTGCATTTTTAAAGGGATACTCCACTTTTTTTTTTTTTTTTGGAAATAGGCTCATTTTACCACTCCCCTAGAGTTAAACAGTTGGGTTTTACCGTTCTCAAATGTATTCAGCTGATTTTTCTGATATTTAGAAGAATATCAGAAACCAGACAGTTTCTGGTCTCATTGACTTCCATAGTATATATTTTTTTTTTCCTACTATGGAACACTGTAAAACCGGATAAGTTAATATAACTCAAAAAAATAGTTGAAACTGATTACATCGAAAATTTTAAGTTATATTAACTAAATTTTATAAGTTATAGAAACATAATTTTTTAAGTAAATGGTACTAGATAATTTTAACTGATCCAAACTTGATATTACAAGTTAATGTAACATTATTAATCAAGAAATTTTACAAGGAGTTTTTGGATTCACATAATTTATTAAAATTAAAGATTAAAAACTTACATTTCTTTGTAAGAATACAATTTATTTTACCTTCATAAAAACATTTTAGTTCAAATTTCTCTGTAACAAATTACTTAATTTATTAATTTTTTTTGTACGTTTAGATTTACGGCATCAAATAACTAGATTTCCAACTATAACACATTCTGAAATAAAATAAAACAGATTAACACAGACAATTTAAATGCAATTAATTATTTTATTAAAGTAACCACAAAACATCAACAATAAATTGTTTGTCAATTGGACATACTGAAGGCCCTTCAGAAATGGTCTGAAATAACTATCAATTTTAGAACTGGACAATATGGGTATCTCCCAGCTGTAAACACTTCCAGTCAAGTACTTAAAGGGATCGTTCACTTTGAAATTAATTTTTTACATGTTTTAGCTTACCTTAAGGGCATCCAAGATGTAGGTGTCTTTGTTTCCACAGTATTTTCAATTTTGATATTTTTCGGTCAAACCGTTTCAAAGTTCAAAGTGAACTATCCCTTTAACAATATAAGGGTTATATATTATAATACAATATAAAATATATATAAAAACAGTTTTTAAACCATCATTTCTGAGTGGTATGTATATAAGTTCTACCATGGTAGTCATTTTTTACATACTAAATCAACTGAGAAACTGTTCTGTGAATTAAACAATTGGAAAATAGTGTAAAAATCCAATATTGACAAACATTTTTCTCAATGATTTACTAAACTGCACATAATGATCTACTATGTAATGTACTAGGCTATGTATTAGCATACATAAATCAAAGATATGAATACTACAGTGTATACTGCAAAGCACTACGTTGTCTGTCATACTGTATAACACATCAAAACACAGCAACACATTTAAACTGTATTTTGAACAATCATACTTCAAAAAACATATGTAAAAAAAAAATCGTTGTTCAAACACTGAGGTTACTCCACTGCAAAAAGCTCATTTTTAAGACTCAATACTCTGGGTCTTAGCTACCCATCCTCCAGACCCATCAAGACTTTCTGGGTAAAGTCAAATGTGTTTGCAAACTCTTTTGGGTAACTTAGATCCAATGCGTAAGTTAGTCCAAAAAGCATGATAAATGCATTGATGAATGTGGGAAAATCGATTACCATATTACCCTCAAGTACAACTGCAAATTTTCTCTGGGCAAAAGAACGTAGCATCTGTTGAACTGCCACAAATGGAGAGGAGACCGAGTGGTACGTCATCAATGCCTGGTTCATTAGATTGTTCAACCTGAAGACAAGAACAAAGAACTGTTACTCTAAACCTCCAAAGGATGACTGCTAATAAGTGACAAATATTTACATCTATTTCAAACCATTCTATCCCATACAGTGACTACAATTGGCTTTATGCACAGCTGCACTACTTCCTGAACATCAGCCAGCTCCTCGTTTCCTTTCTGCCATTATTGGGCAAACTTGATTAATTCAGGTATATCTGATTATTGTTGCTGTGACTACTGAGGTCAGGCACACCTGAATTAATCAATTTATCCAATAATGGCAGACAGGAAACAAGGAGCTGGCCTAAGTTCAGGAAGTAGTGCAGCTGTGCATAAAGTCAATTCTAATTAATATATTAAAAACATTGAACTTGAACCAGGATGACATCTGAATGGCCATGTGAGATTGTTGGTAAACAAACAGTGCAACACTTACATCCCACGTCTTGAGACATTTGAAGTCATCCTCTTGCAGATATGCGGGGAGAGCACGGAGGATGGCAGCTCGTCGTACATGGACGTCCATGTTTTCCTTCAGTGTGAGAATTAGAGACACGAGTATGAGAATCTTCATTTTAATGGATAGTTCACTTTGAAATTAATTTTTGATATGTTTTAGCTTACCTCAAGGCCATCCAAGATGTAGGTGTCTTTGTTTCCACAGTATTTTCAATTTTGATATTTTTAGGTCAAACCATTCTTGTCTGTCAGTCATATAATGGAGGTCTATGGTCACCACCTCAAAGAGCATGCACAGAGAAGTTCAAATTAAACATGATTTAATGACTCGTAAATGTAAGTACACATTGACGGCCTAAGACAAGAAACAAAAGCGGTTTGTGTGAGAAAACGAACAGTGTTTATATAGTTTTTACCTCTTGTAACCACAGCCATGTCCATCTGATCTGAAGGCACAGGCGCTCCGGTCTGCACATGTGCCGGAAGTGATCTCTTGCACGTACGTCACTCATTGTTTACACAGAGATTTCAGAAGTTTTACCCTTCACTATGAAGATCGAAACATATTTAGATATACCCAAATGAACTGCCAGCTGCTTCACTTTTAGCCTGAAAAAGAGAGAGATTGAGAAGTTAGTCAGGTTGTAATATTTGCCAAAATACTAGTAAAAATGTGAATACACGACGCTAATCAGTTATGTAACTTAATAGGCATCATGCTCAGTCGATCTGAAATCTTAGTTTAATTTAAATATTTTTTATACTGCAAAATCTGCTTTTTAAAAGCAAAAACAAAAATGCCTCCGCTAAATAACACAAGCTGGTATGGCTTTGGCAAACTATTTAAATACAATTTTATAAATGCCTGTTCTAAAAAAAATGTACAACACAAAGTGCATCAAATTATTGTCAAACCTCTATGAAAACCACCAATTTAATTTTCATGCGTGCCAAATAAATTCTGTCACAGCCTGCCATTTTGAGGTCATTAAAATATGTTGCCCGAAAACTTTTAATGTGCAAATCGACGCAGATTACCGATGTACATTAACCGATGCAAAAAGACAGACTTGATATTTAAAAAAATAACTAAATACAGTTGCTTCAACACTTGTAAAATGTCTAATTTTCTCACGAGACATTCTTATTTACTTTCAAATTGATAAAATACGATGCACATTAACCGATGCAAAAAGACAGACTTGATATTTAAAAAAATAACTAAATACACTTGTTTCAACACTTGTAAAATGTCTAATTTTCTCACGAGACATTCTTATTTGCTTTCAAATGCATAAAATACGATGCACATTAACCCATGCAAAAAGACAGACTTGATATCTAAAAAAATAACTAAATACAGTTGCTTCAACACTTGTAAAATGTCTAATTTTCTAACGAGACATTCTTATTTGCATTCAAATGCATAAAATACGATGCACATTAACCCATGCAAAAAGACAGACTTGATATCTAAAAAAATAACTAAATACAGTTGCTTCAACACTTGTAAAATGTCGTATTTTCTCACGAGACATTCTTATTCGCTTTCAAATGCATAAAATACATCAACTGTGAAGACATTAAAACTATTTGCAGAAAATAAAACAGGGAACTTACCAGATTAGCGTGCCCAGAGAGAAGAGTAATAAAATGGTAGGCAGAACAACGAAGAAAATAGTGTCACCAGCAGGTTCAGAAAACTGTAGACCGCGTTTCCCATCAAAGGTCCTCACAGGCAACACCACTGCAAATTCCCGATCGTAAAATATTACCACCTATTCTATTTTTATAAAATATGATCGAGTTTTCACGTTTGGCAAACTTAACTTAAAACAACTTCATCAGAGAGGCGAGCAATAAAAAATGGCGTCTTTTCGCGCACTTGCAACTGCAAAGTTGAAGGAGGAGCACGTCGTACGTCCGTGACGTCAGACGGTTAACTATTTGAGTACACTAACTAAAATAAATAAAAGCATTTAATTGCTGTAAACTTAAAATTTCACTTTCGTTTTAATTACACAAAAAATTAAAGGCGAATGAACTTTTTTATTTTTTTGAGTAATTGCAACCCATTTTATTTACCTAAGTTGTACTGTTTGGTTTTACAGTGAAGTCAATGAGACCAGAAACTGTCTGGTTACTGATATTCTTCTAAATATCAGAAAATCGTCTGAATGGATTTGAAAATGGTAAAACTCAACTGTTTAACTCTGGGGGAGTGGTAAAATGAGCCTATTTTCGGAAAAAAAAAGTGGAGCATCCCTTTAAGTTCACTTATCTGTTCTAAAAATCCGTTCAAAACTGTGATGACGTCACACAATAGCAGAATGCTAGCGTGGTCCGGCCAACAACGGCCTAACCTGTAAGACATCGAAAGGACATAAGTACTCGATTTACTCGACTTTTGGCCTATAATCTATATTGAACTTGTGGAATCAACAATAAAATCTATGTTGATTCAACGACAAGCAGGAGAATGAGACAAATTTAGCCGTTTAGCTCCATAGACTCCCATTCATTCTGCACTCGCACGCGATCACCTCCAGTGGAATTCTAATGGAACTGCAACCAAGATGATACACAATGGGGCTAATAGGAAGTGCCAAGGCTCTCCGTTAGACGGGCTCTGGTGATATGGTCTTTTAGGCTAACCTAGCTCAGAGTAAATTCCCCAAAATGATCTCTGGGAAGGGAGACATTGTGTATTAGACATTGGAGAAGTTTCATATGTGCACACTCTGGTCTGGGATATATTGTGGTGTCTTGAACCAGTGGATTTATACTTTTTTTCCTCTTTTTGGGAACATTGTTTTTTTCGTCAGGACTTTAAATGTCCTACCTACCCCAAAACAGAAGAGTACTGAGACAGGACTGTTGAGTAGTATCTTTGTTATTGCTATTTTGCTTGCATGTTACTACACTTGAACTTTCCCTCTATGGACTATTTTGTTTGAGTTTTATACAAAGAGTCAACAGATTGGTTATGTTGGCGTGTGCCTTGCAAGTGTCTAAGTTCCCTTTATATTTTCAATACAATGTTGTTTAAGGATCTTTGATGTCTTTGCAATCATTCTGTTGTTGTGTAGTACTTTTGACAAAGAGTAAAAGGAAACAATAGTCAACTCCCCTTGAGATGATTCAACCCTTTTTTTGAAAAGTTGAAGTTGTTATAACATTGTGTTTTACTCTACTTTTTTTGTGTCGTAAATAAGTAATATTAGAATAATGGAAAAAAATATTTCACAGTTTCCTTATTACATATTTACACATAATTGCACGCAACTAACCCTTAACCATCTAATAATCCTACCGTAACCCTATAGTATGCAGTTGCTTAAAGGGTACATATCATGCTTTTAAATCATTCATTTTTACATATAAATCATACCGTTGTGGTCTATAAAACATAACTGCAATACTTGGGTCTGAATTCCTCATTATTATAGCTCCACAAGCCCCTTTTCTACCCCTTTTCTGATGTGCGTCTTTGAGCAACCCGTTTCAAAGCGGCCCCTTTAAATAAAAATGAGATGCGTCATACCCCGCCCACTCTCCAGGTCGCTGAGTTCACGTTCGGTTCAACTCCCCGCATTCGGCCATTATTGTAGTTTGATTAGAGATATACGATTATATACGATACCTTCAAAGAACATTTTTATTCACACGTTAATAAAACGTCAACAACAGAAGACTTGTCCATCAAGCCTTACATATTCGAGCGAGTTGATAAAGAGAAGACGACGACAAACCTGCAGAACAACGTCTTCATATGGATGTATTGGTATGTGAGTTAACTGTTTTGTGTTATTAGTGAAAGTCGACTATTTCTCTTGTTAAAACAAGCACACTGACGGTCTAATCTTACCACAAACAATCTGTATTGTATACTCTGTATACGTTTAGAAAAGCATCAGAAAAGCAGCTAAATGACCATGAAACTCAAGAACAATACTGCAGACGTGTAACGTTACTTCAAAACAAAAACAAAGAAAGACAAAGGTACTGCTAAACCTTGACCACCATGTGTTAAAGTACTTTATTTTTATTAACGATATTTACAGCTTATCGAAATGCTCTGTTCGTTTTCTCCAAAGATAGAAGGAATTTAACGTTAACGTTACCCCTCATTCAAACGAAGTCAATCGGCAAACCCTTCCGTAAGTTATAACGTTACTGGTGGAGGTTGTTGAAGTGGGAATCCTTCAAGTGCTTCAGGTCACTACATCCAACAACCGAACATTTTGACTTGCCCTCTCGTAACTTCTGCATCATTGAGCTCGGACTACAAAATCGGAGCGAGAAATAATAATGGCGGATTGCTCGAAGTGTTGGACCGTTAGTCGATGTCCTAATTTGGCAGTTCCGCTGCAAATCCTGTGACGTTATTGTTCAAAAAACGTCATAGAAAACAGAAAAATCTGAACAGGTTGAAAAATATGACCAAAACAGAATATAAAGATATAAACGAAGCACCTGAAGAGAATAATTTCATCTTTTCTGTACTTATAAACACTCCAAATATACAACAAAATGCATTTAAGGGCTAAAAAAGTGGATTTTGCATGATATGTCCCCTTTAATATCACTCAGTGCTTAAATATTTACACTGTAACAATGAGACCTTAAAATGAAGTATAACCTAATAATTATACAATATTGGTACAATATTGAACATACAATAAACATTCCAATCAATCTGACTAAGATTCACAAAAAATAATAACATAAAAGCAATATTTCCCGTATAAGCCTTTGGTTTGGCATCTCACCATGAAACGTCTCTGTCCATCCATTTACTCTCTGACCACCTGACCATAATTCTCAGAGCTCTGCTCAAATGCCATCTCGCTCCTGCGTTCTAGTTTTCTACAAAATGTTATCTCCCATGAGAAATCACAGTAAATTTCTGCCCTTCTGCATCAACCTCTTTTGCTCCCTTATATTGTATTTTTAGTACAAACTGACCTCACCTCACTTTCTTGTGTCAAATTGTTCTGTACACTGTGCTGGTTACTATTTCTCTGAAGAATAAAAACCCTCATTCCTCTCAGTAACTAAAGTCTAATGATTGGTCTATGTCAACTGGTGGTCATGACCATTTTTTTAAACACGGAAAGCCAAAACTAAATAACTTTGGAACACTAATTAAAATGAAGCCTCATTCTGTACTTATTCTGTTGACTAATACAGTACTCTTTTATGAGTTATGCCTATTTCATATCTATTATCCTTTGCTAATTCTGAAATTTTATTCCCAAGTTGCACAATGCCATCAGTTGGTTCCTTAGTACACTCTGGGCTTCTTCTCAGAGTTAGACATCCATGACAGTTCGTAGACAGACCCCACAGATGAACTGCTTCAGGCCCTTTCTATCTAAGGGGAAGACTGTTCTTGTACAGACAGTAATGGAGCAATTCTGGAAACTCTGTGACACACCTGTAGAAATTGGAGAGGATGGGGGTTTTGGAGACCAGCTCTCACTTTAGGAATAAGTTAATAAGGAGAGTTTCAGTGTCCATGAGAGGTTGTCACTGTCACTGAATATATACTCATTGAATCTAAAGTTGCGAGACCTGTTCGTAAGCAGATCTTCTCTAGACTATTGCGTAGCCTTCCACCAAAATAGATTGAGTGGGCGAGGTCATACTTAGGTGGAAGGTTCAGATTTAGTTAATGAGTAGAGATGTCAAGCGCCACGTCAGAGAGGAAAGTTGAGATCTTTTCTGTGATTGGTGTGGTGAAACCACCAGGACACTAACTAGAACTCTGTAGGCTAAATTGTCAGCATGGGTTTGCGTGAAATCTTATAATTTCCATTTAGCCATATACAATTAGCTTTACAATATATTCAACTTATTTTGCTTTTCCCAATTCTGGTAGATGCCAGACTCGCAGAAAATGATGATGTCTCCTCCAGTGGACACATTGACATTTAGATGGTTAACATTGTTTTAAGAAATTATTGTGAGATTGTCACAATGCATAGTGGAACATTTGAAGGATTAAATACACATCTCATGCCATCTTTTTTAGTTGGTGTGTGCAAAATGCTGTAAAGACCAATTTTAGTTAAATTACTTGGTTACACTTTATTTTCTATAGTCACTTTAGACGTTCTACTAATTATAAGTAACTTTTCAACTACATGTCAACTAACTCTCATTAGAGTATTAGTATATTATAGTAGACTGTCAGTAGACTGATAGGTTATGGTTAGGTGTTAGGCTTTGGGTTAGGAGGATAAGTTTACTTGTAGTCGCCAAGTTACTTATAGTCAGTTGAATGTCTGTTGGGGGACCAACAAAATAAAGGGTTAGTAGATATTAAGCAGACAGTCTACTAATACTCTAATGACAGTTAGTTGACTTGTAGTTGAAAAGTTACTAATTGTTAGTAGAATGTCTAAAGTGGACTATCAAAATAAAGTGTTACCAATTACTTTATATAATACATGCTGGATGATGCTGAAATACAATCTTCAACGTCACAATATCGACTTATTGTTGGTTTAAAAACATATTGTTGGTTTAACTTAAAAAAAAAAATTAAGTAACCTGGTTGCCTTAAAATTTTAAGTTGATTGAACTGGAAAAAGTGAGTTAATACAATGAAGGAGATTAATTTATTCATCAGAAACTCAAAATAATAAGTTATCTCAACTAAATAAATTATTTAAGTTGATTTGACAAAAGAAAAAAAAATATTGTGATAACAAATCTTGAATATATATATATATATATATATATTAAATAGCAAATTTCTGAAAAAAAAATCTGTAATTTGCAAAAAATAAATAAATAAAATGATTCTCAGTTGGGTGGTTTTAAAAAAAAGAGTTAATGTTAATGACATTTAACCCACATGACTAATCGGCTGTTAATGCTGTTAGTTACTAGCTTCCCAATATCACCATCATCTGCTTGAACAACTTCATGGAAACGCTCCTAATTAATTATTATTATTTATTTTTTTTTGCAAACTTCAAAAAGATTCACTTCATGTTTAGATGAAATCCAGCTAATGATGACAGTATTTCTGTTTATATGAATGTGCATTTTGTTTATGTTGTGTGTAAAATATTAGAAATTGCATAATGTTTTGACGAAGGAGGTACCCGAGAATTTACGTAAATTGGTAATATTTATCTCTGGAAAATTGTCCAAGGACTTCTCTCACTTTCCCTAGCCAGTCTTGCATTGCCCTCCCAATCTCAGTAGTCCACTATGGTATTAAGAGAAAAGTCTTTGGAGCTTGTCTGTATATACTTACCCAATTCTTATCTGTTTTAAAGAGTTTTCACCTTCTGCCATCCTTTTTTGCTCTTTTTTGACACCTGCATGTTTCTGCCTCAATGGCATGCTAAACTCTCCACTTCACAGATAACGTTTTCCCAACATTGTCCTATAAATTCCCTACTGGGATGGTAAAGTTCTATCAATATATCAGTAATAGACTCACACAGAGCGGATAACGTTCACACAACGTTGCAATCAGCACCTCCCACAGAGCTGTTTCTCTTTGCTGAGCCTGTTTCAGAGGACTACGGTTTACCTTATGTGCCCACAGAGATGTGCAGACGCACTGTTGGGTTTAGGCATTTGTGTGCCTTTGTGATGTCATGAACGACTCGGTATTTAAACGAATCTTTTAAGCGAACAAATCATTTTCACATTGACCAACCAGCACTGTCATAATGCAATTTTCTCTATGTTGATGAGAGATCAGTCACATGCCATTTACAGCTTAGGTGACAGGATCAAAAGCAGAGTGCCCTAAGAATAAAAATGGTGGATTATTAAAGGAGAACTCCGGCGAACAATGAACCTTTGGTCTAATAAAACATCGGTACCTAGTTAACCGTTCTCTGAGATTTGTTTTCATAATAATCGAATGTAAAGAGTTTTATCTCTAAAAACTGTTTAGCGTATAACGCTAGTATATGGGGGCATTTACTAAGTAAAAAGAAATCCCTAGTTTATACCACTAACAAGGCTCAAAATAGCCCCACACTAACGCAGTAACATACTTATCCTAGGATAAGGACACTTATCCTAGAAGCTGTAGTCATTACTTTTCTTTCTGACTGCCCTCCTCACTATCTTTTTTTCCCTCTTGAACGTGGTAGATGTTTTAATTTTTTTTTCATTAACATTAATGATACAGACAACAGCAGGAATATTAGGCTGCTGTCACTTTAAGACCGAATGTACAGACCGAATATACTGACACTGATACTGGTTTCTTTCACAAATGTTCACTTATGACATAACTGAGAGAATACTTGCCGAGATGGATATTTTGAAATCATTTTGTGTGTATGCGTCCGTTCAAGCGCAAGTAAACGTGAAAGAGGAATCAATTTGGTGTTCAAACGCTGTTTGAAACTCGCCTCCCTCTCTCTCTCTGTCTCTCACTCTCTCTGCGTGCACGTGCTTCGGGTGTGTGAGACCGACATATGCATGCGAGTCCTGATTTTTGCCTCTTTTTCCAAAATTTGAAATCATTTAAATGTGTAAAATTTAAAAGTTACGTTACGTCTGTGGACGTTACGTTGCCTAGACTCCTTTATTAATGGAGTATAAACAGGCGTTTCAATAAATTGGTATTAAATGCATTTTCTATAGAATTTATATTTCAAGTTTTTACTGCAAATGTCGAAATTAATCCAGTCACTTTGTTGATTAAACCATTGATTAAAATGAAATACAATTCATAAAAAATGAAATTAACTTATAAAAACATAATAAGTCAGAATTATGTCTGACCCATTCCAAATGATTTCCAATATATGGTGACTCAAGCCCTGATGGACCGCTCCTTGATCCGCTCCTGATGATCTTGATGAAGTTTCTCGATGTCCAGTTCATTTAACCTCATTTTGAAATTATTGCTCATCTTTACACTAAAGCAGCATATGTGAATGTGTATGAGGTTATAGGAGAATGTGCGTGATACAGACAGTTTGTGTGTTTGTAAGTTAGAGAGCCAAGGCTAAAAGCCTTCCAATTAAGAGACGCTCCACGGGCCTGGCGTCTGGCCCATCTTCACCTATGTTGCTATGGCAACTGTCAGGTGGATTTCCTGGTGGCTCTTGGTTGAAGTTAGTGTCTCTTGTTCGTCTCTTTATCTTTGTTCATTTGTTTCTTTTTTTGCTTTTAACTTCTTATATTGACTCTTCATCTGTTCTTCTAATTTGTTCTTTTGAGAGGAAAAAAAACATAAATGGAGAATACTTTGTATTAGGTCAGATCGAGCTACAAATTCATTGTCTCAGTGTGCTCAAGCAAATGGCTGTAATAACTGTCTTTTATTAGTGTTATTGTTCTGAAGTCATGCTCCACTGATCTATATTAAATACGGAGATACGGAGAGCACGCTCTCACGTTGTAACCGCTTTGCCAATGAATGGTTTTTTGATCTTTGTGCATTAGCCTGCAAAAAATTCCTTAGGATAAATTAAACTGTGAATAAACAAATTAGCTGTGGACATGCAATGAGAATACAGAGCTTCACAATTAAAATTTTGAGATTAACGGAATAGCTCAGATGATTTGGTTTTTGGAAGAGTGTTGATTTGTGTTGAGACTTATTTGCAGACTTTGTGCCAACATTTGAGACATCTTTCTCTGGAGAAACAACTGAGAAGCCAGAGACTTAAAGAAATAGTTCACCCAAACATAAAAATGTTATCATCATTTGCTCACCCTCAAGTTTTTTTTTTTTTTTTTTTTACCGGTAAGCGGTTTAAGAACATATAAGATATGTTGATGAATATGGGTAACCAAAAAGTCCCAGGGCCCAATTGACTTCCATAGTATAGGAAAATACAGTGGAAGTCAATGAGTTACCCAAAGTAACCAAACAGTAAGTGATGAGTAAATACACTCTTAGAAGAAATGGTTCTATTTAGAACCAGAAATGGTTCCATCCCCCGCTTCATATATGGAACTCCAAAATGGTTCTATATAGAACCATTATTTTTGGTTAAAGGTTCTATTGGCCAAGTATGGAACCCCAGGGCTCTAGAACCCAGAGGAACCCTTTTTTAAGAGTGTATAGAACCTTTTAGGGGTTCCAAATACGTAGCGCTGGTAGAACCTTTTAAGGTTCTATATAGATCCTTTTCTTCTAAGAGTGTATGTCAGAATTTTCATTTTTGGGTGAACTATCCCTTTCAGCAAAATGTTATTTACTCTCAATGTATCTAATTTTTTTGTACAGAAACAATTATGTAAGGAATAATTGACGACAGGCCGTTGAATTATTAGAAAAATAATGCACACCCGAGGTGTAACGGCCACTCCGCTTCACGTCGTGACCGCATTACCACCTCGGGTGTGCATTATTTTTCTAATAATTCAACGGCCTGAAGTCAATTATTCCACTTATACTACAGTTACCACACCTCAAAACATATTTCAGGTGATTCATATCAAGACGTTTGTCAAGTTTTTGACATAAAACGCTCTTGTATGTAGGACTAATTTCTTACGCTTCTAATCCCATGCCTCCGTTGCTAATTGCAAAACGTCATTTTAGAGTTAGTAACGGAGGTTTGAGCCACTGATAGCAGACTAATGTAATGATGGGGGACACACTTACAATTCGCTGAAATATTCGAAGACCGACTGTTTCCATCGACTGTAGCAGGTCTAACTAAACACCCACTGCAGACACAGACTGAACGCGCTGAACGCGCGTTTGGGCATGATCAGTCAGAAGTATCAATTTACATCCATGGCCTTACAAATGCAAAGTGCAGAAACTACGCAACCCAAGAAACGGAGAAAAGGGCCTTTAAAGTTTTTATACCAGCCAGCCAGCATGTTATGGGCAGATTATGTGGTATGCATCTCCGAAACGGGACATAATTTAACCCAGATATCTTTTCACAAGACAGAATACATGTCATAAAGCCCATTACAAGTCTTAACTCATTTTTGACCAAATGTGTAGTTACTGCGCCTAAACTAGTCTGTTCCCGCTTTATGAAGTTATTAATGCAGTTATGAGAGAGAGAGAGAGAGAGAGAGAGAGAGAGAGAGAGAGAGAGAGACGATGTGCGTCAAAATTATTTATTTATTTATTAACTTCATTTTAATGAATTCGTTCATTATTTTTTCTATAATTGACAGTAGATAACCCAATAAACGAAAAACACAAAGCCTTTTTAACAAGTAAGCCAATCAATAATTTATTTGTTATATTATCTGGAATAATAATACGAAAATCCGTGCAGCAGGACTATTCATTTATTTATATAGCCTATTCAGTTTAATTTTCTATTTACCCTATTATAGATAGGACTATACTTTATTAAAATTAAACTGTCAATTGATTGTGAAGTTAGACGTCGAAAATTGCAGCTCAAGTGCATGGGGCTGCGCATGTCTTTGATCCCATTTTCCGTTAACTACGCGCAGGGATATGGAACTGTAATGCGGTTCAAACTTGCCTGAAACTACTTTAGCCATGCGTTTCCCTGAAAATAATTGCACACCTTTAGAACGTTCTCAACCAATCAGAATCAAGCATTCAACAGCCCTGTAGTATAAAGTTACATTAACATGTATATTTATATACATTATGTGATATTAACTAGATTACAAAAATATATTAAATAGATCTCACTAGTCTCACAAATGTTCAGGAATGTGTTTGTTCACTAGACTTCCTGTCTTCATGCACTGTAAACTAAAATACAGGTAATGCAATGGTTATTTGCAGTAGGTTCAATGATGCTCTCTTCTTATTAATAACTCTTCAAAATAAGATCTTTTCTTATACTGTTTTACTCCAGATCCTACAGTTTTGACACATTGCTGGTGTTGTGCCAACTAAACATAACTGAGGAACAAGGAACAAGTTTTCTGATAATAAACATTGCACTGTTTGTTTGAAGATCTCAACCAGGGGTGCGTTTCCCATACAACGACGTTACAATGTATCGTTGGAGAAATCAACTAGCTAGTCACGACTGTTTCCCGAAACCCACTGACGCAAAGTATCGTTCAACCCAACCCGATCTCACGACCAAGTCGTACGAATTCGACGAATGATTAAAAAGTGGCTAATTCATAACAATTCATACGACCTCACTCGTACGAAATAGTACGATTTTGCTAAAACATACATATTTTACGAATTGGCCAATTCATATGAATTCGTACGAATGACCTACCCCTTACCCCGCCCCTAAACTTAACCGTCACGTGGGTTTAGACAAATCGTACAAATTCGTACGAGTGAGGTCGTACGAATTAGTACGAATTAAACATTTTTTACTCATTCTTCGTATTCGTACGAATTGGGCGTGAGATAGTGTTGGTCAACCTTGTTGGTTTCGCACATGGTGGAGTATAACTACTTTTAATGAAACTGTTTGAGATCAAATTAACGCTAGATTATATATATATATATATATATATATATATATATATATATATATATATATATATATATATATATATACATTACAGACATGTCATCTGAGGACTGTTATTTTGCTTTATTGCCAGATTCAATATTTGGCTCGTTCTTACATGGTAGAGCCCGTTCGCACATGCGTACTCTTCAAACACGGTATTTCAAATCTTTTTAAAAACTAAAAGACGTAAATTACATTTGTATGTATTCTAATTAAAAGGCACCGGTTGTACTGAATGTCAGCTTGCTTATTTTGCTCAAGATAAGGATTTATTACGTCCAAAAGTGTTGCAATATAGAAACAATGCCTCTAACCACAGGTTGAGATCTGTTGTTCAAACCACCCAATTTTGCGATGCTGTTTGCAAATGTTCGTTGGAACGATGGTTTCGGGAAACACCGATTCGTTGAACTACGCTGATAACGACGGAACTTGCGACCTAACGATGCTTTTGGGAAACACACCCCACACACCCCAGTCTGGCAGCGGCAACACTGGCTGAACCAATGACTTGCGTTTGGAGTGTGGCTATCTGTTTGACTGACCAATGACAGGGAGTTTTGGAGAATACAGGGGTGCGTTTCCCGAAAGCATCGTTAGCCAACTATGGTCGCAAGTTCCGTCGTTATCTGCATAGTTTAACGAGTCGGTGTTTCTTGAAACCAATTTCAATGGAAACCCGTTCCAATGGACATTCGCAAACAGCATCGCAAAGTTGTGTGGTTTGAACGACAGCTCTCGACCTGTGGTTAGAGGCATCATTTCTATATTGCATGACATTTGGAGGTAATAAATACTTATCTTGAGCAAAATAAGCAAGCTGACATTCAGTACAACCGGTGCCTTTTATTTACAATACATACAAATGTAATTTACGTCTTTTAGTTTTTCAAAAGATTTGAAGTAACATGTTTGAAGAGTGCGCATGTGCGAATGTGCTCTACTATGTAAGAACGAGCCAAATATTGAGTCTGGTAATAAAGCAAAATAACTGAGAGCAGTTAGAAATAGTCCTCAGATGACATGTCTGTAATTTATATAAAACAAATCTAGCGTTAATTTGATCTCAAACAGTTTCATTAAAAGTAGTTATTACTCCACCACGTGCGAAACCAACGTGGTTGAACGATACTTTGTGACAGTGGGTTTCGGGAAACAGTCGTGAGACTCGTGACTAGCTAGTTGATTTTTCCAACGATGCATCATACTATGGTAGTGAAACAGTGAACTACGTCATTGTACGGGAAACGCTCCCCTGGTTGGTTCTACTTCTGGTGCAGAAATTCGACAGTTCGTCTACAGTTAGTTCTCTGAAAATACATTTCTTAATCGAATTGCTACCTTTAATTTTAAGAATCTATAGTTCTTTTTTTCTTACCCTTTAATTGTTTTCTATAGTACCTTTTTTAATGCATACTTTCTTCCAAATTAAAATTTCAGCGTCCATATTCTGTTTTAATGAATGTTGATCTCTCTCACTTTCCATCTTTCTCTTTCTCGCCCAACCACATGTACATGTCTTGAGTCCTGCTCCCTGCGGTGCTGGCAGCTCTGCTTTGAAGACACATCCTGTCCCTTCACTCCATCTGCCACACACACACACACACACACACTCACACAACACCCCCAGAAGGGTCGTCCGTCACCACCTGTCAGATCCAAAGTCTCTCGCAGTCTTTCTCTCTGCCTGTCTCATTCCTCTCTCTCTCTCTCTCTCTCTCTCTCTCTCTCTCTCTCTCTCTCTCTCTCTCTCTCTCTCTCTCTCTCCCTCTCTCTCTCTCTCTCTCACACACACACACTGTTTTTCTGTCTCTGGCGTGTCCCTCTTGACAATGTAATTCTGCTTTGTCAGTAAATGTCCACCTTTCTGCTCTCTTTTGTTGGAACTGTTCTTAAGTGTGTTGGATGTACTCTTTGGAGGCACTATGTGTTTTGTCCTCCTCGAGCGCCACTTTTTTCTCAGCATGCCTGTTTTTGAAAAGTCAACATTTACTTCCATAGCACACATCTGCTGTGGACTTTGACAAGTTATTCGAAATAAAATGAAATAAGTTTGTATGTGAAGTTTCTAAAATGTGAAATATATTTGTCACAATTCGGTGTGGCTTAACAACACGCCCGGCACAAGGAGATTCAGGGAAATTATCTTCAATAAACTCAACAATCACAATCAAGATATGATAAGTCTAACCACTTAAACATCAATGTAAACGTAAACAAACCCGAACAATCAACGGAAAACAGAATGGTTTGTTAAGTAATTAACCAAGAAAACTAATGATGACTAGGAACTAAGGCAAAACAAGCACAGGAAACAAAAAGGATATACATGTTACAATATTAATAAGTGAATATTTTAATTCATCCTCTCCAACCACATAAACAAGAGATCAAATTTTACGATCCAATTGATTCAATGTGAAATTAAAAGACAAAACAACAGACGTTGGGACAGAAACGGTAACAACATTTGAATCGCTCTATAATATAACAATGAAAACTGTAATAAACTGCTAAACTGGCAAACATGAACCATACTTTATTACAATTCCTGAAATCAGTCACCGTTTATTAACATATACAGTACACGCTGGCTTTGATCTATAAAGCATGGCATATTGTCACACTGTAATGTAGTCAGCTTTGATGCTTCACAATTCAGTGAGTCGGGTAGCTAACTTGACAGCTTCTGATTGGACTAACAAGGACGTTTTCAGTTCTGAAACTTACAGGATATTCTTATAATATGATGACCTCGTGGAAAATTTGATTTCTCAGTTCATCACCCCTTTAAAAAAGTGAGGAAACCCATTGCCTTAAAGAGGCTATATGCAGCTTTTTCCCCAAAATAAACATAACAATAGCCTTTTTATTTTACCATTTATGACTCAAACATCTCCGGATGAGCATACTGACACCTTGTCGGCTCACAGTGGGTGCACCTATAAGCCTGTATCCTATTTTTCCTATTTTCTGTCGGGTCCGAATTTTCCCGCGCTGTCTGCGGATGTGACGTCAAGCGCGTTCATGTTACGTATATTCCGCAAAGTATCCAGGCGGCGCTAAATTTGAAAAAATGCAGCGCGTCAAAAAGCTGGCCGATGCCCATCTTTATGCAAATGAATAAGGTCCTTCTCTATATGAGTTCGCATCTTCCACATATTTTTTTTGTAACAATGTGTTCAGTCGTACATTAACAGTGCAGTCGATGCTGTTGTTTACATCCGAGCGCCTCCATAATGACCGCTCATCCGGGTTACCGCCCAGAACGTGACGTCGGTGAAAACCCTCAGATCACTCTGCCAGCCCACCACTGCTAGTCAGCAAGTAGCCTACACTCGCAAACACAACTCTTATCTCAAACAATATATGTATTTAACTGGTCTTACCTCTGTAAACATAATGTTGACCTCCTTGCTGCAGATGACTTGTGAAGTGTGCACGTACGAGCGCGTGCTGAGAGAGCGAGCAGAAAGGAAGAGCAGTTCTGTTTTTTGCCCACAGGTGTCAGTCGCGAGTTTAAATTTCAGGAAATCACATGTAGCCTCTTTAAAATTATTAAGTAATAAACTAATGCGCTATGTGAACATTAAAGTTACGTGAATTGACAATATGTGACCTTTTTTTAAATTATGTAAAAATTTTAAAAAATATTTTTTTAATTAGTTTTTTTTTATTTTTATTTTTAAATTTTTTTATTATTATTTTTAATTATTTAAAATTATTATTTAAATATATGTTTATTTACTGAATTTTATGGCAATTGGTTTCTTCACTTTTTTAAGTTAAGTCAACTGGTCAATTTATTATAATGAAGTTAAATACCAGCAGCGTCCATATACAAAGAGCACCTCAAATGGACAACCAAAAATGATCATACACCCCATCATTGGACTTCCTGTTAGAAATCAAACCGAATAAAACACAGCACAATAGAACAAATACAAGAAACGCTGGCCGTAACATAAAATACAATGTTTTGACATATGGTTCTAAGTAATCTGTGAATGAAATTGTTCTAAACTTATAATGCACATTCCCTGGTTTCCTCCATCACACTTGTGCGGACAGCATGACGCCTCCCCCGGTGCGGTGCGGTTGCCTAGCGACCTCGGAGCACATGAAGTATATGCTATATACTATTTTAAGGTGCTGTTCAAAAAGTTCACTTTGGTAAGTGTTCAGCCTCTTTCTGCACTCACCTTAGATTATTATACGCTGGCAGACTGTAATTAGATTGAAGATCATTTACCGCAGATGAATTACTTTCGATAATTCTATGGGAGTGTGTGAGGGGGAGAGAGTTTGTGTGTGGGCAGGTGATGAATAAGACATTTTTAGGTCATCTTGTTAGGTATATTATTACTGTGACCCCAGGTTGGTGCATTTAGATTTGCATTTTGATTGTCACTCTATAATAACGCTGACATATTTAAGAGCAGACACAGAGAGTTCAGTTTTAAGTCGTCCAATGGGAGCTAGATGGAAACATGCGCAACAATCAACACACTTTAGTTATTCATGAGAGACCTGCATATTACAGTGCAGACGGTTAAAAGGCTGCTGGGCTGGAAAAAAACAACCATTGGTTACAATAATTGCATTCGTTATTTAAATCAAAATGGATCATATTTACTTAAAAAAATTAAAATATGTATTTGTAATGTTTCAATACATTTTGATCAGTTGTATGCACTGTAAAAAATATAAGTTATGAGACCAATAAGTTATGACATCATGCTTTTACATTGCTTTAACATGTTTTACAAGATTCAACTAATTTTTTTAAATCTGTTTTTTAAGTTGAAATGACTGAAACATTCATGTGGATTGTACTTAAAAATTTAAGGCAGCAAAAAAACTTGTTTTACAGTGTTGCTAGTTTTATGGCTAGGGTAGAATATCCGTGGTTATGGATGAGTATATTCTAGTATGGATGATAAGTATGGACGATCCTGTCCAACCATCAGTCTTTTGTGCAGTCAGTGTATTTGTCTATCCACCTGTTTCTGCCTTCCCATGATTCATAGCGGATTCGACTGACTTGACGGTTTTCTACTTCCTGCTGTCCTTTTTTCTCTAATTGTATCTTAATTTCAATTAACGTTTCATCAACCTATCGCCTGGTTTTAATAAATAAGAAGTATATACTGTAGTAAACAATAGATGATCATGACGGAGGCAACAGCGCGCAAACTGGACTTTGGTCTCATGAATGAAACTCGGCGTAACGTTATACATCTCATACATAACGTTATACATTATACATACATCTCAATTCTCCAGCTGCAGTCATCTTTGACAAGCGCTCTTTGATGAAGTGAGGATTACGCTACTGAAGACCACCTGTCAATCATCGTATAAAGCCCGCCCTGGCAATTTGATTGGCCCGATGATTTCTGAACCGATCATAATTACTCCTCAATGGATCGAGTCCAGACCGAGCTTCCCGTCCAAAAAATGTTGTGGGCGGAGTTTGGGGTGGCATCCAGGCTATTTGTCTATGTCTATTGCAAAAAAAAAAAAAAGTAGATTATTCTAGTAAAGATATTCTGCCTCTGAATAAAAAATAAAAGAGGTAATTGCAACTTTCTATCTCATAATTCTGAGATATAAACTTCCAATTGCGAGTTATCAAGTCAGAATTGCGAGATACCAACTTGCAATGTAATTTATATATTATATAACGTGCAATTGCAAGTTTATCTATCACAATATTGAGAAATAATGTCAATTGCAAGAAAAAAAACCCCTCAGAATTATGATTTACAAGTGGCAATTAACTTTGTATTTATCTAGTGGTGTAAACAAGCTTCCATAGATGTGTGTATTTGTGTTCTCTATTTAGGATATTCCTTCATTTTCAAAACCGAAACGTTTTTTTTTTTTTTGTCCTCTGTTTGTTGACAGTTATCAGAGAGGGGTAATTCTCCTCTAGTTATAAATACATATGACAATTCAACATCAATGGCCTTTGGGACAGCTATTTTTCCCCTCTTTTCAGATAACGTTTGCACATATTTATACCGTGTTTGAATAACTTGTTTATTCGGGGGCTCTGAGTGGGTGACTGTGCGTTCTGGGAGTAACAAGGTCAACAGAAGACTTCCCCTTTGTTTCGCTTGCTTTTCAAATCATTTCCCAACTATGTGAATGATTCATTTCCTAACTGAAGAGCTACAGCAACAGCCTAAATCAAAATAGAAAAGGTGTAATTGTAACCTCAAAAGACCTTCCTGATTTTGTTATGTTGATCTTTGTGATGATTATTGAGTCAGTAAAAGATATTCCTGGATGACTCTTGATAGCAGATGGAGGCATTTTAATTTAAACAGAGCAATGAGTAACATTAGCCAGTTATCTTAAGCGCATTATAATCAGTATTTGCACTAATAATCTTTGGATTGATGTTTACAGTTGCACAGTATATAATATTTAAGATTGTTTTTCGGGATGCACGATATATCGGCCAACATATCGGTATCGGCTGTTATGTTATCGTTATCGGCCTGGTAAGAAAATGTGGCCGATGTATCAAAGCCGATAAATAATGTATTATTCCCTTCAGCTGAGACACTTGTTGAGCACTGTTTATGTTTTTGAATTTCTTGAAATATGATTGAAATTTCTTCAGTACGGTACAACATGTGCAGCGCAAATCTGTCATATCGGCTATACAACACTATAATGAGAACATCATTATAATCATGCGCTTGGGACATGGATTTAATTGCGAGACTTTTGTTTGTTAACACTTTATTTCGATAGTCCAGACATTCTACTAACTATAAGTAACTTTTCAGCTACATGTCAACTAACTGTCATTAGAGTATTAGTAGACTGTCAGCTTAATATCTGCTAACACTTCATTTTATTGATCCCTCAACAGACATTCAACTGACTAAAAGTAACTTGTAACACCTAACCATAAACTAACAGTCTATTGACAAGTCTACTATAGTCTACTAATACTGTAATAAGAGTTAGTTGACATGTAGTTGAAAAGTTACTTATAATTAGTAGAACGTCTAAAGTGACTTTTGAAATAAAGTGTAACCTTTTGTTTTTGCAGTCAGGCTCTCAAAATTAGATAAAAATTTGGATTTAAATTTATCGGCCGATATATCGGTTATCGGCTTTCAAATATAAAGAATTATCGGTTATCGGTATCGGCCAAAATTTTCATATCGGATGGATGGATGGATGGATGGATGGATGGATGGATGGATGGATGGATCATTTTCTAGAAAAACCAAGAAAGTAGGAACATCAACGAAATCAAAACTGCAAGTATCTGCCTTCATTTCTCCTGTTTATGATCGTTTCATTTTTCTATCCTTTGTACTTCCCGTATCTTTCTCCCAGCGTCCTTTGCTGGCACCCAAATCCCTGTGCGGGTGGTACTGGCATTTTCTCTGCAGATTCCGCCGGCTTACCTTCCATTCGCACGGAGGGACCGCGGAAACGAATCGCATCAAATCTCAAAGCCCCCGAGGCGGAAACAGACTCTCTACCCATGCTTGTGCAGCATTCAACACCTATTTACCATACTAAAACCTGTCCACACACGCCAACAACACCACTCGCCGGCTCCAATGTCCCCAAACGCTGCCTGGGAAGGAAAGTCATTTATTATTATTGATGTCAAAATGTGTGTGCGTGTCTCATTTTCGGAGGAAGCGGTAAGACACTGGGCGAAACGGGTCCGGGCCACAGGGATTAAGGCAAAGTAGATTAAGCAAACACTGCCATATTCCAACTCAGCCATGAGCAAAAGGTCTATTCACGGAGCAAGCAACATCTGCAGAGGCTTAGGGATGCATGGAAACTGCCGGAAACAGAAAGAGAGAAAGAGAGAGAGAGAGAGACGGCGATGCTGTGGGAAGTCTATCGGAGAGAGTCGCTGAATGAGAGGCAGAGAAAGAGGCCGATAGATTCACAAATGGGTTACGGGGAAAGTGTGGCTGCTGGGATTAAGGACCGTCTTTAGTAAGCAGTCGCTGTGGGTTCCGACGTTCAGTCTTTAATCCTGTTATGCTTCCTTCTTTTCCTTCGATGACGTGGTTTCAGTCAATACTGGTCCTGATGAACTTGCCAATGGTGTTTGATTTCTAGTTAAGCAAGTCAGCCCATTATTGTCAGCCCTAAATTGGATCTCGGCTGATCCAACAGGCTATTTAATTTGAAGGAAAACACAAATCTCTCTCTCTCCTTCTCTCTCTACTGCTTTTGAAAAACAAAATGAGAGCATGTTTGCGAGGGATGATCCTAATTTAGTATTCTGTAATTTTGATAGGTCTATTTAACTCGTACTGACGTAATTAGGCCGCATGTTACATATGGAGAAGAAATTAGATTTACACAGGACTTGACCGTTAATTAAACGTTTTTTCTCAAAATTCCGTTTATGAAAATCACAGCGATCAGCCGACTTTAGATTTTAGCCATAACTTTTGTTACAGAAAAACGATAAAAGAAATAAAAACAGATTTGGAAAGGGCTTGAACCCAGCTTTAATATGGTCTCAAAACCTGTATGTGTCAAATTTCACCATGTGGTGCAAGATCGCATCACATATTGACTTGTAGTTGTAAAGTTACTTATAGTCAGTAGAATATATATTGCAGGACCAACAAAATAAATGTTTTGAACATATAAAGCAGACGGTCTCTAATGACAGTTTGCTGACATTTGTTAGTAGAATGTCTAATGTGGACTATCGAAACAAAGTTTTACCAAAAAACTAGGCCTACATCATATTACAATAAACTGGTTTTCATGTAGGCTAACTTTTTATCAGCCTCTATTGACTTTATTGACAGACTGTAAAAATGGTTCTTGTAACAAGTAAATTGATTTTCTGTTCCCAAATCAATGCATATTATCTTTTCAGAAAATATAGATTTTGAGTTCAGAGTTGAATTATTACATGTTGTTGTTGTTGTTGTTGTTGTTGTTGTTCAAATAGGCCTTCATTGTAAAAAAAAAAATATGTGGAATGAACATTTTTGTTGTTGAATTTGTTGTCACGTTCAGTTTTTGACTGTTTGTTGAATCTTGGTTGTGTTTTACTCAAGTCTTGATGTCTGTATGTACCATTTAAAGGTAATTTACTGTATGAGTGAGGTGTTGTTTTTTTTGGTCACATGAGTGTTATTTTGATGGAATCTTCTGTTACTTAGTTTTAGTGGCTAAATGGGGTACATTTAAAGTCATGGCAACCTGACATTTTAGTTCAGTCAAGACATTCACTTAAAGTAATTTACTAAGTGCATGAATGTAAAAAAAGCAATGCAAAAGCAATTGTGTAAAGAATTTGTAAATCTCACTCAATATATTTGTAGGAGCCGTATTTGAGTTTTATTTTTGGTTTCATAATTTACTTCTAACTGTTTTTGTTTCCATTGCATTTGAGTGGTGCACCTTCTACAGCCAGAGAGGGCGCTATCCTATAAGTTGGACTGTGTAGCGCATGGGAGAAGGAGAAGGTGTGTCAGCTGATACAGTCTTTGACCTCGGCCTGGATCTGTGTCACTGAAGTTTGGCCTGTATGAGAAAGCTGAACGCCAAGCAAAGAAATGCTTAAAGACATTTGAACCAGTTCTCAGTTTTTGTTTTGTACTTTATATTTTATTTGCAATAAATATCCACTAACATTCAAGCAACAACACTCTTGGATTTTCTTGGATTCGGGCTGTGAGTCTGACCCGGTGCTCGCATTCTCCAGGTGGTTACAAACATTAACAGGGGGTTACAGGAAAAACCCAACAATGTTTTTGCCACTACAATATTTTTTTGTTTCATCCAATCAGTGACTTAACCAACCATCACCAACGAGGATGGTTATATTTGCTATATTTATTCTATATGCTTCAGACAACTATTTTTACGTTTACAAAGTTCTAAAAAAATGTGTAACAACTTGATATACATACGTGTCCTTCAAAGGCCTAATTAAACAGCTTGACATTATTGTAGGAGGAAGTTGGACTTCAGACACACACACACACACACACACACACATATATATATGTGTGTGTGTGTGTGTGTGTGTGTGTGTGAGGAAACATCAGATTAAAGATCACTCATGTAAATATTGGCTTGCACCTTGAGAGATGCCTGTAATGCTTCCTGTATATATTCCTTTTTTTATGGAACCAAGTAGAATTATAAACATGAACATGAACTTTTTTCCACTTTGTACCACTTTTTTCCATTGAGTTTTACCTAGAAAGGTAAAAGTTTTTTTCTTTCTTTCTTTTTTTTACAGTGTACATCCCCCCAGCTGCTCTGGCCCTCCTGCAGTGCAAACCCTACGGGCTTCTGGTAAGTCTCTGGTTCTTGTCAAAGTATTTTATGTAAAATGTTATATGTTTTAACTAGGTGACTGATAGATAAAACAACCACAAGGAAAAAAATAACTTTTCTTAGGAATGTTTCTTAAACGCAGATACTTTAGTTTTACTGCCTTGATATACTTTCAGTGAAGTTCTTCTTCATATTTCACTCTGGGCTAAGCAGAATTTGGAAATAGATGAGCAAGTATTTAAGTGTGAGCTGCACACTAACTCTATAACACCAAAAGTACAGTACACAACAAAAATGACAATGGTGAGAAAATAGCAGTCACGAAAACATCTTATATTTTTCCCCATTTCAGTCAAATGGCCACTTTTAATATGGTGATAGTCAAGAGTTTGTCTCAGCAATATTACACTCTAAAATTGCTGGGTTATTTTAACCCATCTTTGGGTCAAATATGGACAAACCCAAACGTTGGGTTAAAAATTTAATTAAAAAAAATTAACCCAATTGCTGGGTTTGTCCATATTTGACCCAAAGTTGGGTTAAAGCAACCCAGCAATTTTTAGAGAGTATCACTGATATAGCATGTGCTTATTTGTTTCCCTCATCCTTTTGTTGATGCTCGGGTGCTAAAAACCAGAAGGTTGGTGGTTCAATCCCCGGTTCCACCTGACCAAGTGTCAAGGTGTCCATGAGCAAGACACCTAACCCCAGCTGCCTTGTATGGCTGACACCACCATTGGTGTATGAATGAGTGTGTGAATTGGTAATTGTGAGGCAAAATGTAAAGCGCTTTGGTGGCCATTGGATCTGTGAAAGTGCTTTATAAATGCAGTCCATTTACCATTTTTTTCTTTGGAATCTTCTATTTTCCCACAATCTCAAGAAAATAAGCATCTTTTTGATTAAGTTGAGGAAGGTTTGACAGCACCTGCAGTGGTAGGCTCAGCTTCTTCCTCTTGGGTTTAATTGCGATTATCTTTCAGACGTGTTGAATACAATCTGACTGCTTCATGAAACTAATTAATCTCATAAGTGAACTGCCCTGATTATTTCCCATTATTTGGCATTATTGAGCCATTTGAATTAATTTGCATTTTTATTACATTCATTAAAAAATATATTTAAAAAAAGGAGATTTGACATTGATTAATGATTTTAATGCAGTAAAGCCATACATAGTTGAGCTGAAAGTGACTGTTTATTCTATCACAAACGATTTCTACTGATTTTTTTTTTTTTTGTTCTTGTGTTTCATTAATACGGTCCAATATGAGCGCCTCAGTGGCTTTCACTGATTAATGTTTAAAGCATATAGAGTCGTTTAGTAACCATTGTCTGGTGATTACATTACACGGACATTGTCGTTGTCCAGCAGGAAGACGTGGACACAAAAACAGATGTACTATATTAAGAGGCTCTTATGGCTTTATCAATTGGAACATGTCTAATTCCCCATGCCATTAAAATCACACTCATCATCTGCCAAATCTAGAGACAAATGTTCTCCCTTCTATCTCTCTTTCATTAGGATTATCCGGCTCCTTTTTTCCTAGATATCAGGCAGGCCCCCAACCCCCTTCTGTGCTCTTAAGTGTGATGGCATTTGGGAGATGACAAACCGACACACAGGCGGTTAATTCCTCTGCAACGCCAGGTCGTTCCCAAAGCGCTGCGCCGTCACAGTGTTTATATGAGAAGAATTCCTCACCCCCTCCCCGCGACCATATCATAACCACAGGGAGCGCAAAGCATCAGCCGGTTGTTAAAGTGAGTGATGTGAGCTCTTAAGACGATAGCTTTGTCTGCGAGACACACGCGTCTGATGCTGTTCGAGTTATGGAGGTGTTAGAGGCTGGTGGATGAATTATGACAGCCTATCAGACATGCATAAAGACACAATCTGTTCCTATGCCAGCCTTTTCCACGCTGAAGTAGAGCACCGAGTCTGGTGATTTATATAAGCATTTATTCACAATTAGAAAATATGATCATATCAGTGCAAAGCTAATCGGTCTTCATTGGCTCTGGAACTTGTCTGTGCGTGTTTCAGAAAGCATATTTCTTTGAATATGAACCCATTTGAAATGGCATACTAATGTACTCATCTTACAGCATGTCCTAAATATAGGCCTGGTGTGGCAAGAAATTTGCCGGCCCAAACTGAGCACAAAAACTACTGCACAACACTTCACAATCTTAAAGATACTTGATATACTTAAACAGTGTTGTGCCTGGGAAAGCACGCTCTCTCAGTTTAACTTTGTACAATTGGGTGCCAGATTTCTATAGAGCCTTCCAGGCGAAAACCCGGCTAAAACACACATAAACAGGCCTTAAAGGGATACTCCACTTTTTTTGGGAAATAGACTCATTTTACAACTCCCCCAGAGTTAAACAGTTGAGTTTTACCGTTTTCGAATCCATTCAGCCGATTTTCTGATATTTAGAAGAATATCAGGAACCAGACTGTTTCTGGTCTCATTGACTTCCATAGTAGGAAAAGAAGAAGAAAAAAGCTAAGTTAACAGCTAATCAGTATACAAAGCTGGTAGATTGATTGTTACCTTGCACAATTTAAGCTAACATCAACGAAAAAAATAAAATAAAACGTTATTAAAGCTTTATTGCAAATGCCTGGTTTGAACACAGTGTTAATTTATCTTGAGATTTACAGTAGCATTTACTGCGCGAGTACACATGCACTGACATTTCTGTATATTTAATACCCAGATGGTCTACATTTGTCAAAATGTGTAGTAGACAAACAGAGCACACTGTAAAATGTTGTATCCCATGATGCAATGTGCTAAACTCCATTTGTGGTTATTTCCATGACCCGGAAGCAATAACATCTGCCACAATTTGCCACATGTCTTTCTTGACTGCCAAAAAAAGTAATCAATTTGAAATAAATAAATTAAATTGTACAAATTTAAAATGTAAAATTACCATATTTATCTCCAAGATGACCTTTTGAAGCAGCTCTATTAATTAAACATGCAATGCATTGTGGTCATGGGATGACAATGTAGCGCACTACTGCATAGTGCTTACTGTTCTAAGCGCTTATCAACAAAATCGATTGTATACTGAATGGTTTTCAGTAAGTAGTGCACTACAATTCCATGAACATGGCCAATGTATGAACCTTCATTAATGTGCAAGCGTGAAGTGTACTTTGATTATGCGATCCATCATTGGTCTAAATCAGTAGTTAAGTGTCACACGATGAACCCTCAAGAACTGATCTCTAACATATGATCATTACAGAGAATCACCTCCAATAATCTAGACAGACAGAGATCATTAAAGCCTGATTATACTCCTAACACCTGACAGAGAGAGAAGACAAGAGCAAAGTAAGGGTGGGAATCGAAAGGATGTGGATGAGTTTGGTGCAGATTCCACTTAACAGTTCTGGTTGCTTAATATGATATTAGTATTTGGAAAATAATCCATCCATCCATTTGTCAACCCATCCATCCATCCATCCATCCATCCATCCATCCATCCATCCATCCATCCATCCATATATCCACCCATCCACTCATCTACCCATCCATGCATTCATCCATCCATCCATCCACTCGTCCGCCCACCCATCCATCTGTCAGTCCACCCATCCACCCATTCGTCCATCCATATATCCACCCATCCATCCATCCACCCACCCATCTGTCCGTCCACCCATGCATCCATCCATCCATCCATCCGTCCACCCATCCACCCATCTGTCCATCCATATATCCACCCATCCATCCATCCATAAACCCACCCACCCACCATTGGCTGCAGATGCGACATGAACCAATCAGCTTGTGCCTTGTAGTTAACGATGTAAATATCACCAGGTTGCGTTCAAGGAGTAGTTCACTTTCAAAAAACTTTTGCTGATAATTTACTTAAGTTTTATAAGCTCAAATGCTCATCTTGCTCTGTTCTGTGATGCACTTTCGTGACTCTCCTGTTCGAAATTGTTCATCAAAATGAACAAATCTTTTTTCCGAGTCAATTTGTTCGTTTCGTTCGTTGAATGAACCTGAATGAACCAAATGACTTGGAAAAAGTTTTGTTCATTTTGATGAACGAGTTTGAACAGGAGAGTCACAAATGTGTCACAGAACAGAGCAAGGCGACCATTTGAGCTGATAAAACTTAAACTTTGTTATTTATTTTTTAAATGAGCGATTGTTTCGCTTGATAAGACCCTTATTCATCGTCTTGAATCGTTTAAAGCCCTTTGGACAGTTTGCGGTTTGTACTGAAACTGTCTTTTAGACCTTGAACCGTTTGGTTCCCACTGAAGTCCATTATATGGAGAAAAAATC
This sequence comes from Cyprinella venusta, assembly GCA_038021265.1. Taxonomy (NCBI): domain Eukaryota; kingdom Metazoa; phylum Chordata; class Actinopteri; order Cypriniformes; family Leuciscidae; genus Cyprinella; species Cyprinella venusta. The sequence continues at coordinate 16,873,758 of CM075885.1, forward strand.
CTGGAATGTTTTCATCAAAAACCTTTATTTCTCTTCAACTAAAGAAAGAAAGGACCTTGGATGACATGGGGATGAGTAAATTATCACCAACAGTTTTTCAAAAGTAGTTTTTTTTCAAAAGTGAACTACTCCTTTAAGGACTCATCAGTCTGCACCATCTAGAGTTTCATGACAGATCTTGGTATTTATTATTTTTTGAAGCATGTAAATTGTGTAACAGTTCAACTTGATGAGACTTTGAAGTGACTTTATGGAGATTAGTTTGATTCACCTCAGTGATTCAAGGTCTGTTCCCCAAACGGATTAGTTCAGTTTTATTTACTTATTCCTTCACTGGTTCTTTCTGCAAGTTACATCATTACCACGGTAGATGATGAAACACACATTTTTTTGTGTGTTTTGAATAAGTAATTGAATTATTTCATTTTATAATAGTCATTCAGACACTGACTTATTTTGTAAAGGGCATATTTGTTTAATGTCCAACTGATGAGATGATGTTCAAATGAGACGCTTTCTGTAAATGCATTTCGCTTATGCTATAGTCAGTTTTTAAAGGCAGGAGAAACCAAACACATGTGTAATTTCACAGAAGAAATCCCATATTGTGATGTATATCAGAGTAGAAAAAAATGCGGGGATTTGATTTTGGGGAGTAAAAGAATAAGACTTGATTTTATCCATCTGGAATTGATTGAATCAGTGGGTCGTTGAAACGTGACATAGGACTACCGTTTCCGGGTCCAAGCGTATACTAGTTTTAAGTGAGAATACTCAATAGCCATCCATGAGTAGGCCTACTGTTTATGCATATTATACATCCAAGGTAAGCTTTTAAAAACTCACACTGTACACTTGGCTGACGGCATTGCCAATATTTTAACAATTTGACCTAAAAATATCAAAATTGAAAATACTGTGGAAACAAAGACACCTATATCGTGGATGCCCTTGAGGTAAGCTAAAACATATCAAAAATTAATTTCAAAGTGAACTATCCCTTTAATCAAACTTTCTATCAACTTCTTATGTTATTCTGATAATGAATCGTACTCTAGATATCCAGAATCTCGGTGATAGACTAGCTCATGACTGTGTGTGAGTATATGAATAGAGATAGGGTACAAATAATTTGATACGGCTCTGTTTAACGGTTCCCACCGTTTGTTCTGCTTCTCACTAGACCTGAGATCAAATTAGCTTGAGAGACTGAAAACAATTCACCTTTGCCCTGCCGCAGCTGCCACCATACAGCTACATCATCACATACACATGGTCTACACGCTGGCCTCTTGATAAAGTCAATTCTATGGTGATGGCGCAGTGGATAAGACAAATGCCTTTGGTGTGAGGGACCCAGGTCCCTGAGGAAGACACTTAAGCCCTAGTTGCTCCAGAGGTGTGCGACCTCTGACAAATATAGCAATTGTAAGTCGGTTTGGATAAAAGTGTCAGCTTAATGAATAAATGTAAATGTAAGCTCTTTCAAAAATAAAATAAAAGAATATATCCATGTGAGCTGACACTTCAGCAGCTCAATCCTCCTTTAAGTTGAGGAGTATGAAATTGAGTTCATAGTTCAGTTCCTGTGGTCCTTTTGTGTGTCTGTATAAAGTCTACTACTACCTGGGTAGAAATAATAGCGTAAATATATTCTTATCTGTATCCTGTCTGATTGAAGCTAGTCCGACGTCCTTAGTGGCTGGTCCCACAGTTGGCCACACCGTTCTCACAACCATCCACTGAACCACTTAATTCATCTATTTCTCTCATGGTAGTCCATATAAATAAATAAAAACCCATGTAAAGTAGTAAGTTATTGTGTTATATTTCTCCATTTCCAACATGAAATTTCATTAACTTATTTCTTCCATCTTACAGTGAATGACCAATGGCTAAAGACATACTTTGCTTACTGTAAAATGAATTACGCCATGTAATGGCAACTGGTATTTTAGCACTAAATATACATATCATAACTTCTACGTATCAACAATTTGTTCTGAAATTGACCAGTTTATTATTTATCCTCACATTTATATGTAACATCCTTTTTCCTTGGCTGTTTTTTAAAGGGATACTCCACTTTTTTGGAAATAGGCTCATTTTACCTATTCTGTCCTAGATGCGCGTTCCATCTACGCAACACTGACAGATAGCTAACAGAAGTCAGAAAAGGGCAGACGCAGGAGTAAAGTTGAAAGTTTTACTGTTATGTTCTTTCCTCTTCTTTCTTTTCTCTTGTAAAACTGAAATATACAAAGGTTACATGTCTTGTTACAAAATGTTCTCAAAATAAACACATAAATTTACTTGCCATTTGCTTCGGCTTTGAAGCGATGCAAGGTATTCACGCCTCCATCTGCTCCAGAAAGTGTTGGCGAGATGTTGCACCCTTCTCCATTGCTGTCTATGGAGATCGGTTTCCTGGAAGTCACCTGGAGGTGGGAAGAGTGTATGTCCCTTTTGAGTTAAGAGTGTGGCTGGCGTCAACAAGAAAGGTGAGTCTGGGTCTGTGGAAATAGGAACAAGGGGTCTTGAATTGACAATTCCTGTAACCTCTGCCATCAGAGTAGACAACACTTCATGTGTCAAACAGGAAGGACTGATCTGTTGGAGCATGGAATCTAGAATGCGCCTGGAGACTCCTATCATCCACTCCCAGGCTCCTCCCATGTGGGATGCGTGAGGTGGATTGAAGACCCATGAGCAACCTTCTCCACCCAGGTACTTCCTCACGCTAGGCTCTTGAGGATCATTAAGCACAATTTCCAGCTCTTTACAGGCTCCTACAAAATTGGTCCCGCAATCAGACCGGATTTGTTTGGCAGGGCCTCGTAGAGCAAAAAACCTTCTCAATGCGTTTATAAAGGTGGATGAATCCATGCAGTCAATCAGCTCAATGTGTATGGCACGAATACTCAGACAAGTGAAAAGAACCGCCCACCTTTTGCTTTGAGCTTGTCCTCCTCGCGTGCGCCTTGCAACGACTGTCCAAGGTCCAAAAACATCCAGACCAACATACGTGAAGGGAGGTTCAGTGTTCAGGCGATCGATGGGTAAGTCTGCCATCTTCTGCTCAGTAACCTTCCCTCAAAGCTTGTTGCATATGACGCACTTGTGTATAATGCTATTGATAAGCTTCCTGACACCGACAATCCAATACCCTGCATTGCGGATAGCTGATTCGGTAAACACACGACCCTGATGCTTGACTCTATCATGGTAATGCTCCACAAGTAACTTTTGTCCTGGAACAATCAAAGGAAACTTCTCTTTAAAATCCAGAGTTGCATTTTTAAGCCGACCTCCAATCCGGAGATGGCCTCTACTGTCTACATAAGGATTCAGTTTTCTCAGAGCGCTGTGCCTCGGGATGTCATTTTGTTTCACAAAGCTTGTAAGCTCTTCTTGGTAAGCTTCCCTTTGAACGCTCTTGATTACAACTTCCTCTGCTTGTAACAGCTCTTTCACTGTACGAGGCTTAGCACAATAGTGCCACGATCTACAGACACTTCCTCTATCGTCCGACGATTTGTAAGTCTGGGCGACATGTATGAGAAAAGCTATAGCTCTGGTTAATGACCTCCATGAAGAAAATCGCTCGAATCGTTGACATTCGAGAGGAAAATCTTCAGATACAGAAGTAGCAAGAGGACGAACTTCTGTGTCCAACTCTGGCCCAAGGAGGTCAAAATCCTTGTCCTCTGGAGACTGATTTTGATCCATTTGCGACTGGAAGGCAGGTACTGTAAGCCAGGTAGTGGTGCCCAACAGAGCTGCTGGAACGGAGCGAGTGGCATGGTCTGCAGGGTTATGCTTTGTAGACACATAGTGCCATTGCATTGGGCTTGACACTCGGCGAATACGCTGCACTCTGTTGGCTACATATACGTAGAAACGCCTTGTCTGGTTATAGATGTACCCCAGGACGACTCTACTATCCGTGTAAAACTCCACAGCATCTAGAGTGAAGTCCAGCTCGTTTGTGATCGTCTCTGCCATCTCTGAAGCTAAAACCGCAGCTCCTAGTTCCAGCCTGGGAATAGTATGAGCAGCTTGCGGAGCTAGTTTCGCCTTTCCTAGGACGAATCCGATATGACACGCTCCTTCGGCATTGATGACACGAAGATATGCCACTGCTGCAATAGCTCTGACAGAAGCATCAGAGAAAATGTGGAGTTCCTTTCTCAGAGCTGTAGAGAGGGTGGTATAAACGTATGTTCTAGGAATCTCCAGCTGTTTGAGATCTTGCCGGGAATTCCTCCATACATTCCATGCTTCTTCCTTATCTACAGGGAGAGGAGAGTCCCAATCAAAAGCCTCACTTAAGAGTTCTCGTAGCAGGCATTTTCCTTCAATGATGATAGGAGCAACAAACCCAAGTGGGTCGAAGAGACTGTTGACAGTAGCAAGTATCCCTCTGCGAGTAAAGGGCTTCTTAATATCAGTTACATGAAAGGTGAATATGTCCCTCTTCACATCCCAGCTAAGTCCGAGACTACGTTGAATGGGAATAGGGTCGACTTCCAAGTTGAGATCTTTGAGTCCTTTTGCATGGTCTTCACCCGGGAATGCGCTCATTACTTCCTTGCTATTAGAAGTGAACTTGTGCAGTCTTAGATTCGATGTAGCCAGCATTTTCTTTGTTCGTGTTATCAGATCGATTGCTTCCGCAGCTGAGGGTGTCGTCAAAATCCCATCATCGACATAGAATTGTCTTTCTACAAAGTGTCTGACGCATTCTCCTCCTCACCATAAACCGCTGCTCGTCGAAGACCATAAATGGCTACAGCAGGAGATGGACTATTACCGAACACGTGTACCCTCATGCGCTATTCAATGATTTCCTTGCTGGTGTCATTATCCTTAAACCAGAGAAACCGAAGAAAGTCTCTATCTTCCTCTTTCACAATGAAGCTGTGAAACATCTGTTCGATGTCCGCAGTTACAGCTACCAGCTCCCTTCTAAAACGCAGTAAGACTCCCAAGAGGCTGTTATTTAAGTCAGGACCAGAGAGAAGAACATCTTTCAAGGAGATGCCCTGTTTTTGTGCGCTGGAGTCAAAGACAACTCTGATCTGACCGGGCTTCTGTGGGTGGTACACCCCAAAGGTAGGTAAATACCAACATTCCTGGACTTCTCGGAGAGGAGGGGCTACTTCGGCATGGTCACGATCAAAGATGTTCTGCATGAAGGTAACAAAATGAGACTTCATTTCAGGCTTCTTTTCCAGTGTGCACAAAAGGGAGGTTAGGCGTGTTAATGCCTGTTCTCTATTATTAGGAAGTCGTTGACGAGGTGTCCTGAATGGGAGAGGTGCGACCCAACTATTCTTCTCGTCCATGAACATCTCTTTATCCATGATGTCCAAGAAGCGCCTGTCTTCAATAGAGAATCTGACTTTATTATCCTCTTTTGTCCTCTGGAAAATGGTATTCCCTATGGCCTTGTCATCAAAGATGAAGGTGTCGTGCACCAGAGATATCTCAGGCAGAGGCTTGATGTCAAACTTCTCCCTGACACTGAGTTTGTTGGGACATGGAGGTAGTAGAGAAGTACGTCCATTATCAAGTACATGGGTGCGATAAACATTAAGTGCTGAAGTCCGATGCACAGATCCTAAGCAGACATCTCCAACTATGACCCATCCTAGGTCTAGTCTTTGAGCATAGGGTGCGTTATTGGATCCATTACGTTGTTCTCGAACCTTATGCACTTGAAGGATATCATGACCCAAAAGAAGTAGAATTTGGGCTTCTGGATCCAAAGGAGGAATGCAATGAGCGATGGGCTTTAGGTGAGAGTGCCAACGTGCTGCATCAGGTGTTGGTATCTCGGCTCTGTCATCCGGCATATTGTTGCATTCGATCAATGTTGGTAATTTCACCTTCGTTACTCCATCCAAAGACTCTATAATTAAACCTGTAGCTCTTCTTCCTTCGGTCTCTGTCACACCCGCACAGGTACGTAGAGTATATCTTGAGGTCTCTCCTTTGACATGCAGCAAGTCGAAGAACTTGGTTCTAGCGAGCGATCTATTGCTCTGGTCATCTAGGATCACATAAAGCTTGAATGCTCCTTCTGGGCAGCCTTCTGGGTAAACTTTAGCCAGGCAAATCTTAGAGCATGACCGTGAACTCTTGCCATAACCACAAACTTCAGTGCATTTGGAAGTAATATCAGGTTGAGGCATGTCTATCTCTCTCTCCCCGCCTTGATCGAATAAGTTCGAAGGCGGCGGTCCTGGATGAAGCGCTGCAATATGAGAATTACTGCCACATTCCTTACATTTAATAGCTACCTTACAGTCCATGGCCAGATGAGTGGTTGCACAGCACCTGTAGCAAACACCTTTCTCCTTTAGGAAAGTCTTGCGCTCATCCAAACGTTTGGTCCTGAAACCTCTGCAACGATTGAGAGGGTGGGGCTTCTTATGGATTGGGCAGGTCTTATCCACATCACCCAGCTCGTAATTTGAGTTGCGTGTCTGACTCCCAGTCCCTAATGACACTTCCGTCTTGTGAGTATAGACTTGGCTTTTCATTTGTCTCTTAAATGGCTGCTCTGGTTTCAACACACTAGAGATTCCAGAAAACAGAGCAAAACTTGGATCATTGCGTGTTCGAGCCTCGTTGCAGATGAACTCACAGAAGAATGAGAATGGGGGAAAGGCGACTTGGTATGCACTTTTATACTGAGAACCCTGAGACATCCACCTCTCCTGAAGACTGTAAGGTAACTTATCCACAATAGGAGCAACACCACAAGCTGTGTCAAGATAAGTAAGTCCGGGTAGGTAGCCTTCCTGTTTCGCAGACTCCACTTCCTGTAGAAGATCTCCAAGTTCTCTAAGCTTCTTTGCGTCTTTGCTGCTGATTTTTGGAAAGCTATCAATCCTGTCAAAGAGGGATTTCTCAATCATCTCTGGAGAGCCATAACAATCTTCCAAGCGCTCCCAAGCCTTTCTCAAGCCAGTGCTTGGATTACCAGTGTGCACAGCTCTGATCCTTCGCACATGATGTGAAGACTGTTCTCCCAACCATTTTGACATAAGGTCCAATTGCTCAACAGCTGACAGCTGCAAACCTTCAATTGCGTTGACAAAAGATGACTTCCACGCCCAATAATTCTCAGGACGATCGTTAAACCTGAAGAGACCTGAGTTAACAAGCTCTCGGCGTGCTAAGTACCTGGCGACCTCACTCACATTAGTGTCATTGTTGAACGATGGTTGAGGTGTTGTCTTATATGGAGTAGAAGTAAACAGCGGAACTTGGTTTTCGTGAGTTTTTTGCACTGTCTTCAGTGGATGCTGAGTTATACGCTCAGTCTCAGGTTTATTGATAGAATCTCTGACATCCCAAACTACTGAGCGATGCTGTCTTGGGGGTGTTTCAGGTCCCAACACATGGACAATAGGATTTAGAGGTGTTTGACATGGTCCATCTCCAGCAGGAGACAGTAACCTCAGTCGAGACTGATTCATGACGTAATCATGAGTGCGATCAGAAACTTCTCTTACATCAGAAATCCTTTCTCCAAGCTCACTATTTGCTGCTGCTTCCAAAACCTTAGCCTCAGAGCGCTGGCTGCTGCCACCTCACTTTCATGCTTTATAGCTGACAGAGATGCTTCCATGCGTGCCTCTGTGACTTTCAGTTGTGCTTTTTCAATTAAGATTTCAGATTCTCTTTTAAGGAATTCAGTTCTGGCCCGTGCAGCTTCCAGTTTAGCGCGAGCCTTGGCAGCAGCTATGCTAGCCGATGAGCTTCTAGATCTATTAGTTGAAGCAGAGGCTATAGATCTTGTTTCCAATGCCTGACTTTGCTCTGTAGCTTCTTCAATCTCCATAGCTTTCTCCGCCATCATGTTTTGATAATACCTTCCAGGAGTACAGTCAGTGTGATGATGAACGAGGAATGATGGAGTTAGAGCTTGCTTTCCTTGAACTTTAGTGCCCACAGTGTGTATGCCTTTTTACTATTCTGTCCTAGATGCGCGTTCCATCTACGCAACACTGACAGATAGCTAACAGAAGTCAGAAAAGGGCAGACGCAGGAGTAAAGTTGAAAGTTTTACTGTTATGTTCTGTCCTCTTCTTTCTTTTCTCTTGTAAAACTGAAATATACAAAGGTTACATGTCTTGTTACAAAATGTTCTCAAAATAAACACATAAATTTACGTTGTACAAATATCCTCTGAATTTGTATCAAAGGCTACAATCAGCTTTGCTTAGTGTTATTGTTAACAAATTGCCATCACTGTTGAATAGTTCGGTTTTAAACTCAAACTAACGAATCTCCAATATATATATATATATATATATATATATATATATATATATATATATATATATATATATATATATATGCACACACATTCATGCGAACACTGAAAAAAGGTAATAAACTTACAGGCAAAGCCTTTCCGTGCCACAAAAACATAAAGAAAACAGAGAAGAGCCTTGTAGACCAACCGCATGGAAAGATACTGGAACACTGCGGTTATTTCCTGGATAACCTCTAACCTAAGAGTCACATGATCTAAACCAACCACTAAGAAACCATCTTACAGTCATCAATTTCTTTGTTATAACACCAAACTGCCACAAGGTGGTGCTAAGAAATCAAAAACCAAATGTGTGCCATGACATTACCACTCCTCCAGAGTTAAACAGTTGGGTTGTACCGTTTTCGAATATATTAAGCCGATTTTCTGATACTTAGAAGAATATCAGTAACCAGACAGTTTCTAGTCTCATTGACTTCCATAGTATATACTATGTATATATATATATGTATATATATATATATATATATATATATATATATATATATATATATATTTATTTTTTTTTTTCAAGTCAATGAGACCAGAAACAGTCTGGTTACTGATATTCTTCTAAATATAATGTTTAGGCATTAACATCTTGATTTTGTGTGAAGCTGCTTGGAAACAATGTGTAATGTGAAAATTGCTTTACTTATTCAAATATATATTCTTGGGATAACATAGTTTACATTTTGCTACAATATATAACAATCGAGCAGTTTAGTTTTATAATGTCGCTTTACTGTACCTAAGTCTACTCTTTGTATGTGGATTCGGTTGGATATACCAACCTGATCTCACGACCAAGTCGTACGAATTTGACGAATGATTAAAAAGAGGCTAATTCGTACGAATTCATACGACCTCACTGGTACAAATTAGTACGATTTTGCTAAATCATACATATTTTACGAATTGGCCAATTCGTATGAATTCGTACGAATGACCTACCCCTTACCCCGCCCCTAAACCTACTCATCACGTGGGTTTAGACAAATCGTACGAATGAGGTCGTACGAATTAGACACTTTTTAATCATTCGTCGAATTCATACGAATTGGTCGTGAGATAGGGCAGGATATACTGTACTACTATGTCCTTTATATAAAGAGCTGTGCGATAATATAGTTTACATTTTGTTACGTTATAAACGATCCACAGCCAAAATTTGCTGTATAGAAAAAAAAGTGCATTAATGAAAGTAATGCATAAAATCATGCACTTACTCGCACTGTATTGTAACAAAACCATGTGAGTTGAGTGCAAATACTTGTCACATGTAACTAGCGTGGTGTAGGTTATATGTGTGTGTGTGTGTGTTAATTAATGTGTTGCAGAGGTTGACAGGATGTGTCCCCAACTCTCACAGCACCTGTGTCTCCTCGCCCCCTGCCCAGTACATACTAATTAGTCCTTCTAAAGCCCCACGCACAAATCTTTGCCCACCTGATGTGCGGCAGCGAAATGCTTCCCTCCCGTCGAGTCCACAGAGATGCAGGTCCCGCACTATAATCAACTTTCCTACATCGTGGCACCAGTGTAAATACAGCATAAAGGCCTTTTCCTGCATCACAAGTGTAATTGGAGACACAACTTGGATCAAATAAGTAGAGGGTAAAGTGGGTTAGATTGTCTCGCATAAGTAAGTCTAAAGGGGCTGCAACATAATCACTAAGAAATGTTGAATTGATTGCGTTAGGCTTTTTGTAGATGAAATCTGTGCATGCAAGTGCCGTCGTTTGGGAGTTTAATGATCGAACACAAGGATTTTTTTTTTCTCAATGATGCCGAATAGCTGAAATGAACCTTTCAAACCTTTCGGAGCAGTACATGTCAGATTGTCACATTGTATCGATGAGATGCGCAAAAAGGTGCAGATCCTCGTTCGCACTCACACATACTGTTTTTTTGCACAGGAACTTGCACAAGAACAAAGATGATTAAGGCCATTAAATTAATTTGCTGGCCAAGAGCAATGTACCTGACGCTGGTGGAAAATAGCCCATATCTTAAAGTGTATCAGCAGAGGGATTATGCTAGGATAATGCCTCACAAACTCTAATAAAGTGTAGCAGCTATATCGGTTTCATAGCTGTGACCTCATGTGTGTGCATGTGCATACATTTATAAAGGTGACTGACTGATTTAACTGGTCTTTTCATTGGTAAAATATCTCTACCGTCTGACATTTACCCTTCCTTAACAGGACAAGATGCCCTAAATTTAACCTGCTGGCATAATCATTGCAGTAAACCGCTGTTGAATTTCTGAAATTGTCAACCTACAGGAAAGAAACATTACAATTGAGTTCTCCTAGACAACAGTAAGACTAAATTGGATTGTTAACATTTTATGTTAAATAAATCATTAATGAACATCATATAAGTCTTAACAGATCATTAGTTGAAACTATTCATTATTTGTAAATGTTTATAAACGTTTACTAATCATTTAGTACTTTTATGGACAGTCATCTCAATGGCAAAACGTGTCTCAAATTACCTGAATTGACCATATTTACACAACTTTACTAATCGTTTATTAATTATTAGGGCTGTCAAAACGATTAATCGCGATTAATCGCATCCAAAATAAAAGTTTGTGTTTACATAATATATGTGGGTGCACTGTGTATAATTATTTTAGATAAATAAATACACACACATGCTTGTATATATTTAAGAAATATTTTCATGTATATTCTGTATATATATTTATATATAATTTATATTGTATATAAATACAAATATTTTATATATAAATAATATTTTTTTCTTTAATATACATGCCTGTGTGTTTTTATATATATACAAAATAATTATACACAGTGGCCCCACAAATATTATGTAAACAAAAACTTTTATTTTGGATGCGATTAATCGCGATTAATCGTTTTGACAGCCCTATTAATTATTCATGCATGTTTTGCACAGTTGAAACTATACATTTGTAATACATATTTACTATTAGTTATTTAGTATATTTTGGACATTTGATTTTTTAGCTACTGTAGCAATGTTTGTGTATAGGGTTAAGTTTAGCTAAATGCTTGCTAAATCCATCCATCCATCTATACATCCATGCATCCATCCATCCATCCATACATACATACATACATACATACACACATACATCTATACATCCATCCATCCATCCATCCATCCATCCATCCATCCATACATCCATACATCCATACATCCATACATCCATACATCCAGTCTCTTGATATAGTGTGCAGTTTCTGGCCTAAATGAGCTTAAATTTGGATCCGACTTTAAGCTGTTTGTCATGTTGATCTTTTTTCTGTCTTTCTATGGAACAAGAGGTAAAGAAAGAGAGGAAACAGGGGGAGGAGGAGGAGGTGCGGGTGGGAACAGCGAGGATTGAACACAGAGTGGGAGTCGGCAACTTTGTTTAGAGCGGAAATGATGAAAGGTTAAAGTCTGATAGATCTCGCTCCGTGTGTATTTGTGTGCGTGTACGTGTGTTCCAGTGCTAATAACACGATTCTCTTTTGAAGAGGCACAAAGCGCTCATTCTTCCTACGAGTTCCCAGAACAGAGCCGAGGTGCCTATATCAGCTGTAAAACACAGGAGAGAGAACTTCCAACGAGAGAGAGAGAGAGAGAGATATTGAAACTCCTGACTTGTCTGGATTCCCCTTTTTACAAGTTTGCACTTTTTATTTGTTTCCTGTTGTATAACAGGCCATTTTAAACCAATTCCCCCTTTGAATTGTAAATTGTCTTCTTTTTTCGCGATATTGCAGCATTTTAATCCGGAGCATTAATATGCATGAACGCACCTTATGTCACAGATTTGCAGTGAGAATTTGTCGGATCCCATCCTAATAAACATTGAATAACATGCACTGTAATTATGTGTAGAATTGCACCTGAACGTTTTACAGACTTTCTTACAGTCTTTATGTACTGCCCCGGGTAATCCCCAATCTTAATATACAGCAACAGGGGCAAAATCACAGGGCAAACAATCCAGATAATAACAATGTCAAAGACTCAAACAACCTGGGAAAATACAGGGAAACAAGCAGGAGATCAAAACCTTGACACAGAAAACCAAAAATGCACAGAAATGCAGTGTAAGACATACAAGACTTTGCAAAGAGTGAGTGAAAACACTGGGCCTATTTAGGCAGAGCTTAATAGGATAATGATACACAGCTGGAAGTAATCAAACATAGAGAGAAACTCAGGGATGACCTCCATTAGGGCTGGGTATCAATTCAGATGTTGATACAGATGGACTTGAAGAGACTCGAAGAGACTCTGGACTTGAAGAGACTCGAAGAGACTCTGGACTTGAAGAGACTCGAAGAGACTCTGGACTTGAAGAGACTCTGGACTTGAAGAGACTCGAAGAGATTCTGGACTTGAAGAGACTCTAGACTTGGGACCAACAGACTAGAAGGCGCGAGCATTGGACTTGCAACCAGAAATGCCAGAATCTGTGATGGGTCAATGTTGTACAAATTGTAAACAAAGTCGTTAATGTGGTCCTCAAGTTGAGCAAGTTCCTTGGCGAAGGATGACTTGGGTGACTGCTGGATCCATAGTGTGGTCTGGATTTCAGTCGGCTGCTGGATCTGTATATGGCGAAGTCTTGTGTTACGTATACTGCCCTGAGACTTGGGTTGGAGATCCAAACACAGCTTTATTAAGGGTAATCCACAATCGCAATCCAGGGCAAACAATCCAGATAACGTTCATTAAAGTGAAGTCAAATCATTTGTTGTTTCCACCTTCGTCTTCTGTTGTTTTGCCGTCATTTTCAATCTTGTTCTTTGACTAGCTCTAGAATGCAATGACCCTAAATGTTGCCACCTATTATATCCACCAATTAGTGCAGTCAACTCACATCCGCAAATAGTAAAAACAAAATGAAATGAAATAATAATGTATGTCAAATTTACTGTGAAATGAAAAACCAACGGATTTTTCCACCATCAAACTGTGCTGGATTGGTCGGGATTCTCTGAAAACATAAAATGCCACAAAACAATGTTTACATTCTTCAGGAAGTCAAGCTGCAAAAAATGTATTTGACTTTACTCATCATGCTGCAGGGAAGATATATTTTTTTGTAGATCACAAACTTTTTTGTCACAGAGCTTATTTTCTACAATAATCCAAAAATCCATTTGGGTTTTATTGAGGGAGCCAGGCTGATGCTAACTTTTTGAGTGGCCTACAAAACTGCATAATCACAGATATAAATATAAACTTCCCCTTTAAGAATTTTATTTCTGTATTATTTACTCTTTCGTTTTCATAATAGTTTTAGTCAAGAGAGTTGGTATTATCTGTATGTAAGTGTATGTTCTGCCAGTGTGTTCATGCCCCAGGCCTGCTGAAATCCTGTCACATGCTGTCTTCCTCGTCCTTTCCGAAGTCAGTTACACCCTTCTACTTCCATTCGCCCCCTCTCTCTATCTCTCCGTCCTATCTCTCTGCTGCTGTGGCAGGACTGATTGTTGCTCAGTGACAAGCACAGCTTTAGCATTTCAGCTGAGAAGAATCAGGTGGAAGTTTCATATACCTCATCTCTCTCTCTCTCTCTCTCTCTCTCTCTCTCTCTCTCTCTCTCTCTCTCTCTCTCTCTCTCTCTCTCTTTTCTCTCTCTCTTTCTCTCTCTGGGATGTGACACGTTCAGTTCCTCTATACCTGACACTGATGATATTCCCTCTTTTTCTCAATCTCTCCATCTCATTCTTTTTGTCTCTCTGTTTCTCAGCCCTGTCTCACACATCCTGCCTTAATTGGAAGGAGAAAGTTTTACAGAGTCTGACGACTTGTATGACGAGTGAGAACAGATACACTTCAGTATATATATATATATATATATATATATATATATATTTTTTTTCCATTAAAAGTATATATATTTAAAACAAGCCAAAATTACTTGGGAAGCAAAATTGTGTCCAAACATAAGATTTGATTTTAGAGAATGTCTTGTCTTTATTTTTCTAACCTCATTGCTTAACCATTTAAATGTATGCTATAATCGCTATTATTATTATATAGAACTATTTAATTAATAAACAAATACATACATACATACATACATACATTCATGCATTCATTTTTGGTTTGTTTCTGTTAACACTTAATATTATGTTATTGCAAAAGAAAATAGATTCTTTTTACATTACATTTAAAAAAATAAAACAAAAACAGCTAATATATTGTTTAATTCAAAAACATTTAGACACATACACATGAATAAGCTGTACATGTTATTGCATTTACCCTGAGGCTAGGTGTTGGGTTTATTCTCAAAAGCCGAATCAAACTGAGTTTGCCGTAAGGCAGGCCTAGAGTTGTTCTCTCATTTCCACTGGTCAGCAATATTCCTGTAATATCAAAGATTATTGGGAGTGAGACCTTTAATTTACTAAATGTTTATTTGATTATAATTAGCTACCTGATTAATTACACACATTGTTATTAAAAACCTCCTGAGGTTTGTTAACCGCCACTGTAACGCGCTAATGTTTAACGTGACTGTCTGCATGCAATGCATTTGCACATGTATAAAATATGTTTATAGCCAAAAACAATCCAAGAAAGCATTGCAATGAGCTTTCCATTTAACCCATTTTTAAAAAGGGACTATTCCATCCAAGTTATTTTAATGGATTTTCATTTTAAGAATATTACTATGCGAACAGCAAATGCAACACAGGCTCATTGGAAAAACGCACTGGTGGCAACATTTTTGCAAAACATGTACCAATACATACATATCACTGCAGTTTCCAACAGAAATGGACACTGGAGACAGTAAAACATCCGACACTTTAAATCGTTTTCACACACAACTATTATTACAGAAGTGGTGGAATGTAACAAAGTACAAATAGTAAGTTACTTTACTTAAATACATTTTTCATACAGCGACTACCATATGTAGTTGAGACATGTGGTCCGACAGTCTTGAATGATGCCTTCTAGCAAACAACAGTCCAGCATCCTCCAGCGAAAACACTTATATAGAATCGCTCACTATTGAAAGCTATTGTGCCATTTAGAATTTCTGATATTTGGCATAATTGCATGAATGAAATTTAGTTCTCATTCTGTCTCTCTTTCTCTCTCTCTCTCTCTCTCTCTCTCTCTCTCTCTCTCTCTCTCTCTCTTTGTCTCTCGTCCCACATCACACAGAATGATTAATGGGGAGGTGTGTCAGAAGCTTTTGATTAATGTGTAGCTTCTTCCTCCACATTGCGAGGGGTAGGTTATGGTGGGGTGTGTGCAGATAAGGATTATGGCTTGTTTAAAATCTGATGTCTCGTTTTGAACAAAGATATTTGATAATATATCAGCCCTATATAGATTAAACCCTGAGATGTTTATCAGATACATACAGTAGATGTGGAGAGCAGAATATTCTTCCACACGCTCAAGTAAAAATATTAATTAGTCTCTTTTTGTGTAATCAACATTCTGTTACTGTTATATTTACATTTTTATTTTAATATACAATTCAGTGTCTCATTAGAAGCCACAAATATTTGTAAATTGTAGTTGGATATACACTGTTCAATACAATCGTTAGTTGCATTGCTCAAATCTTATCTGTCAAGCAGTGTTGTATACAATTTTTTATCTGTGATTGCGTGTTCCAGATTTTGCATGTTTTGTTTGTTTGTTTGTTTGTTTTTTGTGAGTCTTTCTGACACAATCTCATGGCAATTCGTTACTATTTTACAATTTGGCAATTGTTGGCTAATTTGTATGAATTCGTACAATCTCACTTGTGCATTTTTGTACGATCTTACTATGCCCAGTAATGGGTGTGTTTAAGGTTTGTTATAGGAATGTAATGCTTGTGACATAATCATACGTTTTCGAACAATTCACATCAAATGAATTCATAGCAAATTACCATGGCGTAACATATATACGTTTTCCTGCGAGATCAGGTTGGTTATCTGCACATTACATCTATATGCCAGTAATATTGTCTTTGTAGGTGATGAATTGTTCAGAAAAGAAACAAGTTTAGTGAATTATTAAATTGTTCAATCAACCAATGTAATTTTAAGCATCAGTATCTAATATAATTAAAGCTGCAAGCAACATTTATCGGGGTTCAAGCATTTAAGGCCTTTGGGCACAAAAGCATCAAAATAAATTAAGTTAAAGGAATGTAATGCTTGTGACATAATCATACGTTTTCGAACAATTCACATCAAATGAATTCATAGCAAATTACCATGGCGTAACGTATATACGTTTTCCTGCGAGATCAGGTTGGTTATCTGCACATTACGTCTATATGCCAGTAATATTGTCTTTGTAGGTGATGAATTGTTCAGGAAAGAAACAAGTTTAGTGAATTATTAAATTGTTCAATCAACCAATGTAATTTTAAACATCAGTATCTATAATAATTAAAGCTGCAAGCAACATTTATCGGGGTTCAAGCATTTAAGGCCTTTGGGCACAAAAGCATCAAAGTAATTTAAGTTAAAGGAATGTAATGCTTGTGACATAATCATACATTTTCGAACAATTCACATCAAATGAATTCATAGCAAGTTACCATGGCGTAACGTATGTACGTTTTCCTGCGAGATCAGGTTGGTTATCTGCACATTACATCTATATGCCAGTAATATTATCTTTGTAGGTGATGATTTGTTCAGAAAAGAAACAAGTTTAGTGAATTATTAAATTGTTCAATCAACCAATGTAATTTTAAGCATCAGTATCTATAATAATTAAAGCTGCAAGCAACATTTATCGGGGTTCAAGCATTTAAGGCCTTTGGGCACAAAAGCGTCAAAATAAATTAAAGGGGTGGTTTAGTCCTCTTTTTCTTTGCATGATTGTGTTTATGGGGTGCAATATAACATGTATTCGTGGTTTTTCTTTTTTAAAAAGTCTTATTTTTCATAAACTTCACCTTTATCGTCAGCCGCGCTCTCCCCTGTCCCCTGAACGAGTACTTCCTGATTCTATGAAAACACTCCCCCAGAAACACGTCGTTGGCTCAGATTGGTTCGTTTGGGCGGGTGTGTTGTGATTGGCTAAACTGTCGCTCACGTTGTCCGGAAGGTTAACGCCTATTACCTTACGGGGAAACGCCAGCTCCGGTCCAGATGTAAATAATGGTGTCGAGCTGCAGTATCAGTGAGGCAGAATCAGACCGAGAAAGCCGCGATGAAGCGAGTCAAACAGAACCACACCACACACGGCTCTTACTAAACGTTTCTGAATGATAAGTTGACATATTTTTTAACCATATACACGTTTGTTTTACACAATAGCATCTGACTGGCAACGATAGCAACTGAGCAACTGACTGGCTACTAATGTTAAGCACAAACAGCGTTGGCAAGTTTACGTTCATGATCAAATCGAAAATAACGTCATAAAGCATATATACATGAAAAATACATTTAAAACATTAGTACTTATACAAAATTCAGGTCCATAATGTTTGTACGCGTTTGTCGTAGACACAAAATACTAGCATAAGTAGCCTACTGGCTAGAAAGCCATCGCTGGCATTTTGAAAAAAAATAAAACATAAATAAAACACAGGCTAACGTTACGTCTGGAATTATACATGCAAATACTTTTAAAACGATTAAGTCTTAGCCTACTTACAGGTTGTGGTCCAACAACTGCTGCCTCTGGTTTTAAAGTTGGATCAGCTTCATTGTTTATTAACAGTTTCTTGCTGCATTGATCTCGTGGAGATTCTAGAAGCTGTCTTCCGTAAAATGCGCAGCACAGAGAGCTAGATTACGATCGTCACTTTCAGGAACATAATCAAACATAAATTGTATCCATTGTTGATGAAGTAGCATTCCGTGGGAAGCTTGAAACAGAAGACCTGACAGCTGCGTGAACACAACTCACTCGACGTGCTGCAGAAATATGCACATTACCTTTCCTGCATATTCCGAAGGAAGTGGTTGATGCAAATGTGCGGGTTAGTGACGTACCATAACCCGTTATAGTCCCAATCGAGTCGTTTTTGTAGGGGTTTATACTTCCTGGTTTTTAAAAGACGATATCTCTGCTTACATTGAACTTTCAGCGCTGCAACTTTGCAGATACTGTTAATGCACCATCAGCAACATTACACACTATTTAAAATCAAAAAAGTGAACCTGGAATCTACCACCCCTTTAAGGTAAAGGAATGTAATGCTTGTGACATAATCATACGTTTTCGAACAATTCACATCAAATGAATTCATAGCAAATTACCATGGCGTAACGTATACATGTTTTTCTGCAAGATCAGGTTGGTTATCTGCACATTACATCTATATGCCAGTAATATTGTCTTTGTAGGTGATGAATTGTTCAGAAAGAAACAAGTTTAGTGAATTATTAAATTGTTCAATCAACCAATGTAATTTTAAGCATCAGTATCTATAATAATTAAAGCTGCAAGCAACATTTATCGGGGTTCAAGTATTTAAGGCCTTTGGGCACAAAAGCATCAAAAGAAATTAAGTTCAAGGAATGTAATGCTTGTGACAATCATACATTTTCGAACAATTCACATCAAATGAATTCATAGCAAATTACCATGGCGTAACTTATATACGTTTTCCTGCGAAATCAGTTTGGTTATCTGTACATAACAACTATATGCCAGTAATATTGTCTTTGTAGGTGATGAATTGTTCAGAAAAGAAACAAATTTAGTGAATTATTAAATTGTTCAATCAACCACTGTAATTTTAAGCATCAGTATCTATAATAATTAAAGCTGCAAGCAACATTTATCGGGGTTCAAGCATTTAAGGCCTTTGGGCACAAAAGCATCAAAATAAATTAAGTTAAAGGAATGTAATGCTTGTGACATAATCATACGTTTTTGAACAATTCACATCAAATGAATTCATAGCAAATTACCATGGCGTAACGTATATACGTTTTCCTGCGAGATCAGGTTGGTTATCTGCACATTACATCTATATGCCAGTAATATTGTCTTTGTAGGTGATGAATTGTTCAGAAAAGAAACAAGTTTAGTGAATTATTAAATTGTTCAATCAACCAATGTAATTTTAAGCATCAGTATCTATAATAATTAAAGCTGCAAGCAACATTTATCAGGGTTCAAGCATTTAAGGCCTTTGGGCACAAAAGCATCAAAATAAAATAAGTTAAAGGAATGTAATGCTTGTGACAAAATCATACGTTTTCGAACAATTCACATCAAATGATTTCATAGCAAATTACCATGGCGTAAAGTATATACGTTTTCCTGCGAGATCAGGTTGGTTATCTGCACATTACATCTATATGCCAGTAATATTGTCTTTGTAGGTGATGAATTGTTCAGAAAAGAAACAAGTTTAGTGAATTATTAAATTGTTCAATCAACCAATGTAATTTTAAGCATCAGTATCTATAATAATTAAAGCTGCAAGCAACATTTATCGGGGTTCAAGCATTTAAGGCCTTTGGGCACAAAAGCATTAAAATAAATTAAGTTAAAGGAATGTAATGCTTGTGACATAATCATACGTTTTCGAACAACTCACATCAAATGAATTCATAGCAAATTACCATGGTGTAACGTATATACGTTTTCCTGCGAGATCAGGTTGGTTATCTGCACATTACATCTATATGCCAGTAATATTGTCTTTGTAGGTGATGAATTGTTCAAAAAAGAAACAAGTTTAGTGAATTATTAAATTGTTCAATCAACCAATGTAATTTTAAGCATCAGTATCTATAATAATTAAAGCTGCAAGCAACATTTATCGGGGTTTAAGCATTTAAGGCCTTTGGGCACAAAAGCATCAAAAGAAATTAAGTTCAAGGAATGTAATGCTTGTGACATATTCATACGTTTTCGAACAATTCACATCAAATGAATTCATAGCAAATTACCATGGCGTAACGTATATACGTTTTCCTGCGAGATCAGGTTGGTTATCTGCACATTACATCTATATGCCAGTAATATTGTCTTTGTAGGTGATGAATTGTTCAGAAAAGAAACAAGTTTAGTGAATTATTAAATTGTTCAATCAACCAATGTAATTTTAAGCATCAGTATCTATAATAATTAAAGCTGCAAGCAACATTTATCAGGGTTCAAGCATTTAAGGCCTTTGGGCACAAAAGCATCAAAATAAAATAAGTTAAAGGAATGTAATGCTTGTGACAAAATCATACGTTTTCGAACAATTCACATCAAATGAATTCATAGCAAATTACCATGGCGTAACGTATATACGTTTTCCTGCGAGATCAGGTTGGTTATCTGCACATTACATCTATATGCCAGTAATATTGTCTTTGTAGGTGATGAATTGTTCAGAAAAGAAACAAGTTTAGTGAATTATTAAATTGTTCAATCAACCAATGTAATTTTAAGCATCAGTATCTATAATAATTAAAGCTGCAAGCAACATTTATCGGGGTTCAAGCATTTAAGGCCTTTGGGCACAAAAGCATTAAAATAAATTAAGTTAAAGGAATGTAATGCTTGTGACATAATCATACGTTTTCGAACAATTCACATCAAATGAATTCATAGCAAATTACCATGGCGTAACGTATATACGTTTTCCTGCGAGATCAGGTTGGTTATCTGCACATTACATCTATATGCCAGTAATATTGTCTTTGTAGGTGATGAATTGTTCAAAAAAGAAACAAGTTTAGTGAATTATTAAATTGTTCAATCAACCAATGTAATTTTAAGCATCAGTATCTATAATAATTAAAGCTGCAAGCAACATTTATCGGGGTTCAAGCATTTAAGGCCTTTGGGCACAAAAGCATCAAAATAAATTAAGTTAAAGGAATGTAATGCTTGTGACATATTCATACGTTTTCGAACAATTCACATCAAATGAATTCATAGCAAATTACCATGGCGTAACTTATATACGTTTTCCTGCGAGATCAGGTTGGTTATCTGCACATTACATCTATATGCCAGTAATATTGTCTTTGTAGGTGATGATTTGTTCAGAAAAGAAACAAGTTTAGTGAATTATTAAATTGTTCAATCAACCAATGTAATTTTAAGCATCAGTATCTATGATAATTAAAGCTGCAAGCAACAGTTATCGGGGTTCAAGCATTTAAGGCCTTTGGGCACAAAAGCATCAAAATAAATTAAGTTAAAGGAATGTAATGCTTGTGACATGATCATACGTTTTCGAACAATTCACATCAAATGAATTCATAGCAAATTACCATGGCGTAACGTATATATGTTTTCCTGCGAGATCAGGTTGGTTATCTGCACATTACATCTACACTCACCAGCCACTTTATTAGGTACACCTGTCTAACTGCTCGTTAACACTTAATTTCTAAGCAGCCAATCACATGGCGGCAACTCAGTGCATTTAGGCATGTAGACATGGTCAAGACAATCTCCTGCAGTTCAAACCGAGCATCAGTATGGGGAAGAAAGGTGATTTGAGTGACTTTGAACGTGGCATGATTGTTGGTGCCAGAAGGGCTGGTCTGAGTATTTCAGAAACTGCTAATCTACTGGGATTTCCACGCACAACCATCTCTAGGGTTTACAGAGAATGGTCCGAAAAAGAAAAAACATCCAGTGAGTGGCAGTTCTGTGGGCGGAAATGCCTTGTTGATGCCAGAGGTCAGAGGAGAATGGCCAGACTGGTTCGAGCTGATAGAAGGGCAACAGTGACTCAAATAACCACCTGTTACAACCAAGGTGGGCAGAAGAGCATCTCTGAACGCACAGTACGTCGAACTTTGAGGCAGATGGGCTACAGCAGCAGAAGACCACACCGGGTGCCACTCCTTTCAGCTAAGAACAGGAAACTGAGACTACAATTTGCTCAAGCTCATCGAAATTGGACAATAGAAGATTGGAAAAACGTTGCCTGGTCTGATGAGTCTCAATTTCTGCTGCGACATTCGGATGGTAGGGTCAGAATTTGGCGTCTACAACATGAAAGCATGGATCCATCCTGCCTTGTATCAACGGTTCAGGCTGGTGGTGGTGGTGTCATGGTGTGGGGAATATTTTCTTGGCACTCTTTGGGCCCCTTGGTACCAATTGAGCATCGTTGCAACGCCACAGCCTACCTGAGTATTGTTGCTGACCATGTCCATCCCTTTATGACCACAATGTACCCAACTTCTGATGGCTACTTTCAGCAGGATAATGCGCCATGTCATAAAGCTGGAATCATCTCAGACTGGTTTCTTGAACATGACAATGAGTTCGCTGTACTCAAATGGCCTCCACAGTCACCAGATCTCAATCCAATAGAGCATCTTTGGGATGTGGTGGAACGGGAGATTCGCATCATGGATGTGCAGCCGACAAATCTGAAGCAACTCTGTGATGCCATCATGTCAATATGGACCAAACTCCCTGAGGAATGCTTCCAGCACCTTGTTGAATCTATGCCACGAAGAATTGAGGCAGTTCTGAAGGCAAAAGGGGGTCCAACCCGTTACTAGCATGGGATACCTAATAAAGTGGCCGGTGAGTGTATATGCCAGTAATATTGTCTTTGTAGGTGATGAATTGTTCAGAAAAGAAACAAGTTTAGTGAATTATTAAATTGTTCAATCAACCAATGTAATTTTAAGCATCAGTATCTAATATAATTAATGCTGCAAGCAACATTTATCGGGGTTCAAGCATTTAAGGCCTTTGGGCACAAAAGCATCAAAATAAATTAAGTTAAAGGAATGTAATGCTTGTGACATAATCATACGTTTTCGAACAATTCACATCAAATGAATTCATAGCAAATTACCATGGCGTAACATATATACGTTTTCCTGCGAGATCAGGTTGGTTATCTGCACATAACATCTATATGCCAGTAATATTGTCTTTGTAGGTGATGAATTGTTCAGAAAAGAAACAAATTTAGTGAATTATTAAATTGTTCAATCAACCACTGTAATTTTAAGCATCAGTATCTATAATAATTAAAGCTGCAAGCAACATTTATCGGGGTTCAAGCATTTAAGGCCTTTGGGCACAAAAGCATCAAAATAAATTAAGTTAAAGGAATGTAATGCTTGTGACATGATCATACGTTTTCGAACAATTCACATCAAATGAATTCATAGCAAATTACCATGGCGTAACGTATATATGTTTTCCTGCGAGATCAGGTTGGTTATCTGCACATTACATCTACAGTATATGCCAGTAATATTCTCTTTGTAGGTGATGAATTGTTCAGAAAAGAAACAAGTTTAGTGAATTATTAAATTGTTCAATCAACCAATGTAATTTTAAGCATCAGTATCTAATATAATTAAAGCTGCAAGCAACATTTATCGGGGTTCAAGCATTTAAGGCCTTTGGGCACAAAAGCATCAAAATAAATTAAGTTAAAGGAATGTAATGCTTGTGACATAATCATACGTTTTCGAACAATTCACATCAAATGAATTCATAGCAAATTACCATGGCGTAACATATATACGTTTTCCTGCGAGATCAGGTTGGTTATCTGCACATTACATATATATGCCAGTAATATTGTCTTTGTAGGTGATGAATTGTTCAGAAAAGAAACAAGTTTAGTGAATTATTAAATTGTTCAATCAACCAATGTAATTTTAAGCATCAGTATCTATAATAATTAAACCTGCAAGCAACATTTATCGGGGTTCAAGCATTTAAGGCCTTTGGGCACAAAAGCATCAAAATAAATTAAGTTAAAGGAATGTAATGCTTGTGACATAATCATACATTTTCGAACAATTCACATCAAATGAATTCATAGCAAGTTACCATGGCGTAACGTATGTACGTTTTCCTGCGAGATCAGGTTGGTTATCTGCACATTACATCTATATGCCAGTAATATTGTCTTTGTAGGTGATGATTTGTTCAGAAAAGAAACAAGTTTAGTGAATTATTAAATTGTTCAATCAACCAATGTAATTTTAAGCATCAGTATCTATAATAATTAAAGCTGCAAGCAACATTTATCGGGGTTCAAGCATTTAAGGCCTTTGGGCACAAAAGCATCAAAATAAATTAAGTTAAAGGAATGTAATGCTTGTGACATATTCATACGTTTTTGAACAATTCACATCAAATGAATTCATAGCAAATTACCATGGCGTAACGTATATATGTTTTCCTGCGAGATCAGGTTGGTTATCTGCACATTACATCTACAGTATATGCCAGTAATATTCTCTTTGTAGGTGATGAATTGTTCAGAAATGAAACAAGTTTAGTGAATTATTAAATTGTTCAATCAACCAATGTAATTTTAAGCATCAGTATCTAATATAATTAAAGCTGCAAGCAACATTTATCGGGGTTCAAGCATTTAAGGCCTTTGGGCACAAAAGCATCAAAATAAATTAAGTTAAAGGAATGTAATGCTTGTGACATAATCATACGTTTTCGAACAATTCACATCAAATGAATTCATAGCAAATTACCATGGCGTAACATATATACGTTTTCCTGCGAGATCAGGTTGGTTATCTGCACATTACATATATATGCCAGTAATATTGTCTTTGTAGGTGATGAATTGTTCAGAAAAGAAACAAGTTTAGTGAATTATTAAATTGTTCAATCAACCAATGTAATTTTAAGCATCAGTATCTATAATAATTAAACCTGCAAGCAACATTTTTCGGGGTTCAAGCATTTAAGGCCTTTGGGCAGAAAAGCATCAAAATAAATTAAGTTAAAGGAATTTAATGCTTGTGACATAATCATACATTTTCGAACAATTCACATCAAATGAATTCATAGCAAGTTACCATGGCGTAACGTATGTACGTTTCCTGCGAGATCAGGTTGGTTATCTGCACATTACATCTATATGCCAGTAATATTGTCTTTGTAGGTGATGATTTGTTCAGAAAAGAAACAAGTTTAGTGAATTATTAAATTGTTCAATCAACCAATGTAATTTTAAGCATCAGTATCTATAATAATTAAAGCTGTAAGCAACATTTATCAGGGTTCAAGCATTTAAGGCCTTTGGGCACAAAAGCATCAAAATAAAATAAGTTAAAGGAATGTAATGCTTGTGACAAAATCATACGTTTTCGAACAATTCACATCAAATGAATTCATAGCAAATTACCATGGCGTAACGTATATACGTTTTCCTGCGAGATCAGGTTGGTTATCTGCACATTACATCTATATGCCAGTAATATTGTCTTTGTAGGTGATGAATTGTTCAGAAAAGAAACAAGTTTAGTGAATTATTAAATTGTTCAATCAACCAATGTAATTTTAAGCATCAGTATCTATAATAATTAAAGCTGCAAGCAACATTTATCGGGGTTCAAGCATTTAAGGCCTTTGGGCAGAAAAGCATTAAAATAAATTAAGTTAAAGGAATGTAATGCTTGTGACATAATCATACGTTTTCGAACAATTCACATCAAATGAATTCATAGCAAATTACCATGGCGTAACGTATATACGTTTTCCTGCGAGATCAGGTTGGTTATCTGCACATTACATCTATATGCCAGTAATATTGTCTTTGTAGGTGATGAATTGTTCAAAAAAGAAACAAGTTTAGTGAATTATTAAATTGTTCAATCAACCAATGTAATTTTAAGCATCAGTATCTATAATAATTAAAGCTGCAAGCAACATTTATCGGGGTTCAAGCATTTAAGGCCTTTGGGCACAAAAGCATCAAAATAAATTAAGTTAAAGGAATGTAATGCTTGTGACATATTCATACGTTTTCGAACAATTCACATCAAATGAATTCATAGCAAATTACCATGGCGTAACGTATATACGTTTTCCTGCGAGATCAGGTTGGTTATCTGCACATTACATCTATATGCCAGTAATATTGTCTTTGTAGGTGATGATTTGTTCAGAAAAGAAACAAGTTTAGTGAATTATTAAATTGTTCAATCAACCAATGTAATTTTAAGCATCAGTATCTATAATAATTAAAGCTGCAAGCAACATTTATCGGGGTTCAAGCATTTAAGGCCTTTGGGCACAAAAGCATCAAAATAAATTAAAGGGGTGGTTTAGTCCTCTTTTTCTTTGCATGATTGTGTTTATGGGGTGCAATATAACATGTATTCGTGGTTTTTCTTTTTTAAAAAGTCTTATTTTTCATAAACTTCACCTTTATCATCAGCCGCGCTCTCCCCTGTCCCCTGAACGAGCGGTTTACTTCCTGATTCTATGAAAACACTCCCCCAGAAACACGTCGTTGGCTCAGATTGGTTCGTTTGGGCGGGTGTGTTGTGATTGGCTAAACTGTCGCTCACGTTGTCCAGAAGGTTAACGCCTATTACCTTACGGGGAAACGCCAGCTCCGGTCCAGATGTAAATAATGGTGTCGAGCTGCAGTATCAGTGAGGCAGAATCAGACAGAGAAAGCCGCGATGAAGCGAGTCAAACAGAACCACACCACACACGGCTCTTACTAAACGTTTCTGAATGATAAGTTGACATATTTTTAACCATATACACGTTTGTTTTACACAATAGCATCTGACTGGCAACGATAGCAACTGACTGGCTACTAATGTTAAGCACAAACAGCGTTGGCAAGTTTACGTTCTTGATCAAATCGAAAATAACGTCATAAAGCATATATACATGAAAAATACATTTAAAACATTAGTACTTATACAAAATTCAGGTCCATAATGTTTGTACGCGTTTGTCGTAGACACAAAATACTAGCATAAGTAGCCTACTGGCTAGAAAGCCATCGCTGGCATTTTGAAAAAAAATAAAACCTAAATAAAACACAGGCTAACGTTACGTCTGGAATTATACATGCAAATACTTTTAAAACGATTAAGTCTTAGCCTACTTACAGGTTGTGGTCCAACAACTGCTGCCTCTGGTTTTAAAGTTGGATCAGCTTCATTGTTTATTAACAGTTTCTTGCTGCATTGATCTCGTGGAGATTCTAGAAGCTGTCTTCCGTAAAATGCGCAGCACAGAGAGCTAGATTACGATTGTCACTTTCAGGAACATAATCAAACATAAATTGTATCCATTGTTGATGAAGTAGCATTCCGTGGGAAGCTTGAAACAGAAGACCTGACAGCTGCGTGAACACAACTCACTCGACGTGCTGCAGAAATATGCACATTACCTTTCCTGCATATTCCGAAGGAAGTGGTTGATGCAAATGTGCGGGTTAGTGACGTACCATAACCCGTTATAGTCCCAATCGAGTCGTTTTTGTAGGCGTTTACACTTCCTGGTTTTTAAAAGACGATATCTCTGCTTACATTGAACTTTCAGCGCTGCAACTTTGCAGATACTGTTAATGCACCATCAGCAACATTACACACTATTTAAAATCAAAAAAGTGAACCTGGAATCTACCACCCCTTTAAGGTAAAGGAATGTAATGCTTGTGACATAATCATACGTTTTCGAACAATTCACATCAAATGAATTCATAGCAAATTACCATGGCGTAACGTATATATGTTTTTCTGCAAGATCAGGTTGGTTATCTGCACATTACATCTATATGCCAGTAATATTGTCTTTGTAGGTGATGAATTGTTCAGAAAGAAACAAGTTTAGTGAATTATTAAATTGTTCAATCAACCAATGTAATTTTAAGCATCAGTATCTATAATAATTAAAGCTGCAAGAAACATTTATCGGGGTTCAAGTATTTAAGGCCTTTGGGCACAAAAGCATCAAAAGAAATTAAGTTCAAGGAATGTAATGCTTGTGACAATCATACATTTTCGAACAATTCACATCAAATGAATTCATAGCAAATTACCATGGCGTAACGTATATACATTTTCCTGCGAGATCAGGTTGGTTATCTGTACATAACATCTATATGCCAGTAATATTGTCTTTGTAGGTGATGAATTGTTCAGAAAAGAAACAAATTTAGTGAATTATTAAATTGTTCAATCAACCACTGTAATTTTAAGCATCAGTATCTATAATAATTAAAGCTGCAAGCAACATTTATTGGGGTTCAAGCATTTAAGGCCTTTGGGCACAAAAAGCATCAAAATAAATTAAGTTAAAGGAATGTAATGCTTGTGACATAATCATACGTTTTTGAACAATTCACATCAAATGAATTCATAGCAAATTACCATGGCGTAACGTATATACGTTTTCCTGCGAGATCAGGTTGGTTATCTGCACATTACATCTATATGCCAGTAATATTGTCTTTGTAGGTGATGAATTGTTCAGAAAAGAAACAAGTTTAGTGAATTATTAAATTGTTCAATCAACCAATGTAATTTTAAGCATCAGTATCTATAATAATTAAAGCTGCAAGCAACATTTATCAGGGTTCAAGCATTTAAGGCCTTTGGGCACAAAAGCATCAAAATAAAATAAGTTAAAGGAATGTAATGCTTGTGACAAAATCATACGTTTTCGAACAATTCACATCAAATGAATTCATAGCAAATTACCATGGCGTAACGTATATACGTTTTCCTGCGAGATCAGGTTGGTTATCTGCACATTACATCTATATGCCAGTAATATTGTCTTTGTAGGTGATGAATTGTTCAGAAAAGAAACAAGTTTAGTGAATTATTAAATTGTTCAATCAACCAAAGTAATTTTAAGCATCAGTATCTATAATAATTAAAGCTGCAAGCAACATTTATCGGGGTTCAAGCATTTAAGGCCTTTGGGCACAAAAGCATCAAAATAAATTAAGTTAAAGGAATGTAATGCTTGTGACATATTCATACGTTTTCGAACAATTCACATCAAATGAATTCATAGCAAATTACCATGGCGTAACGTATATACGTTTTCCTGCGAGATCAGGTTGGTTATCTGCACATTGCATCTATATGCCAGTAATATTGTCTTTGTAGGTGATGATTTGTTCAGAAAAGAAACAAGTTTAGTGAATTATTAAATTGTTCAATCAACCAATGTAATTTTAAGCATCAGTATCTATAATAATTAAAGCTGCAAGCAACATTTATCGGGGTTCAAGCATTTAAGGCCTTTGGGCACAAAAGCATCCAAATAAATTAAGTTAAAGGAATGTAATGCTTGTGACATGATCATATGTTTTCGAACAATTCACATCAAATGAATTCATAGCAAATTACCATGGCGTAACGTATATATGTTTTCCTGCGAGATCAGGTTGGTTATCTGCACATTACATCTACACTCACCGGCCACTTTATTAGGTACACCTGTCTAACTGCTCGTTAACACTTAATTTCTAAGCAGCCAATCACATGGCGGCAACTCAGTGCATTTAGGCATGTAGACATGGTCAAGACAATCTCTTGCAGTTCAAACCGAGCATCAGTATGGGGAAGAAAGGTGATTTGAGTGACTTTGAACGTGGCATGATTGTTGGTGCCAGAAGGGCTGGTCTGAGTATTTCAGAAACTGCTAATCTACTGGGATTTTCACGCACAACCATCTCTAGGGTTTACAGAGAATGGTCCGAAAAAGAAAAAACATCCAGTGAGTGGCAGTTCTGTGGGCGGAAATGCCTTGTTGATGCCAGAGGTCAGAGGAGAATGGCCAGACTGGTTCGAGCTGATAGAAGGGCAACAGTGACTCAAATAACCACCCGTTACAACCAAGGTGGGCAGAAGAGCATCTCTGAACGCACAGTACGTCGAACTTTGAGGCAGATGGGCTACAGCAGCAGAAGACCACACCGGGTGCCACTCCTTTCAGCTAAGAACAGGAAACTGAGACTACAATTTGCACAAGCTCATCGAAATTGGACAATAGAAGATTGGAAAAACGTTGCCTGGTCTGATGAGTCTCAATTTCTGCTGCGACATTCGGATGGTAGGGTCAGAATTTGGCGTCTACAACATGAAAGCATGGATCCATCCTGCCTTGTATCAACGGTTCAGGCTGGTGGTGGTGGTGTCATGGTGTGGGGAATATTTTCTTGGCACTCTTTGGGCCCCTTGGTACCAACTGAGCATCGTTGCAACGCCACAGCCTACCTGAGTATTGTTGCTGACCATGTCCATCCCTTTATGACCACAATGTACCCAACTTCTGATGGCTACTTTCAGCAGGATAATGCGCCATGTCATAAAGCTGGAATCATCTCAGACTGGTTTCTTGAACATGACAATGAGTTCGCTGTACTCAAATGGCCTCCAAAGTCACCAGATCTCAATCCAATAGAGCATCTTTGGGATGTGGTGGAACGGGAGATTGGCATCATGGATGTGCAGCCGACAAATCTGCGGCAACTGTGTGATGCCATCATGTCAATATGGACCAAACTCCCTGAGGAATGCTTCCAGCACCTTGTTGAATCTATGCCACGAAGAATTGAGGCAGTTCTGAAGGCAAAAGGGGGTCCAACCCGTTACTAGCATGGGGTACCTAATAAAGTGGCCGGTGAGTGTATATGCCAGTAATATTGTCTTTGTAGGTGATGAATTGTTCAGAAAAGAAACAAGTTTAGTGAATTATTAAATTGCTCAATCAACCAATGTAATTTTAAGCATCAGTATCTAATATAATTAAAGCTGCAAGCAACATTTATCGGGGTTCAAGCATTTAAGGCCTTTGGGCACAAAAGCATCAAAATAAATTAAGTTAAAGGAATGTAATGCTTGTGACATAATCATACGTTTTCGAACAATTCACATCAAATGAATTCATAGCAAATTACCATGGCGTAACATATATACGTTTTCCTGCGAGATCAGGTTGGTTATCTGCACATTACATCTATATGCCAGTAATATTGTCTTTGTAGGTGATGAATTGTTCAGAAAAGAAACAAGTTTAGTGAATTATTAAATTGTTCAATCAACCAATGTAATTTTAAGCATCAGTATCTATAATAATTAAAGCTGCAAGCAACATTTATCGGGGTTCAAGCATTTAAGGCCTTTGGGCACAAAAGCATCAAAATAAATTATGTTAAAGGAATGTAATGCTTGTGACATATTCATACGTTTTCGAACAATTCACATCAAATGAATTCATAGCAAATTACCATGGCGTAACGTATATACGTTTTCCTGCGAGATCAGGTTGGTTATCTGCACATTACATCTATATGCCAGTAATATTGTCTTTGTAGGTGATTAATTGTTCAGAAAAGAAACAAGTTTAGTGAATTATTAAATTGTTCAATCAACCAATGTAATTTTAAGCATCAGTATCTATAATAATTAAAGCTGCAAGCAACATTTATCGGGGTTCAAGCATTTAAGGCATTTGGGCACAAAAGCATTAAAATAAATTAAGTTAAAGGAATGTAATGCTTGTGACATAAATATATGTTTTTGAACAATTCACATCAAATGAATTCATAGCAAATTGCCATGGCGTAACATATATACGTTTTCCTGCGAGATCAGGTTGGTTATCTGCACATTACATCTATATGCCAGTAATATTGTCTTTGTAGGTGATGAATTGTTCAGAAAAGAAACAAGTTTAGTGAATTATTAAATTGTTCAATCAACCAATGTAATTTTAAGCATCAGTATCTATAATAATTAAAGCTGCAAGCAACATTTATCGGGGTTCAAGCATTTAAGGCCTTTGGGCACAAAAGCATCAAAATAAATTAAGTTTTATGTAGTAAGACCATTTACAGTCAATACAGGCAATTTACCATGAGAAATATATGGTTTTCAAAGCTTTTTAACAGATATAGCACCACCTTTGGACTGATCTCCATGAAACTTTTTTTTCCCTTTAGGATTTATAGGCTTTTAAGTTTGTTTTTCCACGCCCCTTTTCTAAATGACCCTGTTACAGCCACCCAAATTCAAAACTTCAACTTTTTTCGATACTTATTGATCTAGAGAGAGTTGCCCTAGACTGGTTTGGTTCCGATCGGGCGATTAACCGGGACTAGTTCGTAAGAGACAAAATTTAACATAGTAGAACATTTCTGCTGCCTAAATCAGAGATTTACATTTTGTCCGTCTTGAGCCAAAAGAGCCGTTTAAGTTAAGTTGTCTAGGAGTTATTAGCAATTTAGTATTTTTGTTTGCAGTAGCGCCACCTATATGCCAATCTGGGTCTTACTCTGATAAGTTCTCCCCAAATTGAGGCCTACCATCTGGCTCAGTTTCAAGTCTCTAGCACTTATGGTTTGGTTTGCATGGTCAGTTTTTCAGAAATAGAAGAATATCAAGAATATCCCCTTCAAAATAAATTGCTTTCATGAATAAGGACCTAGATAGATAGATAGATAGATAGATAGATAGATAGATAGATAGATAGATAGATAGATAGATAGATAGATAGATAGAGAGACAGACAGACAGACAGACAGACTTTTTTCTTGAATGACTTAATGATGGGTCAGATGAAGAGTTTGAATGACTGGAATTCCTGGAAAGGTTCCGGCATTGTCTCGCCTCTCTACAGCTGTCAGCGGTTGTTACGGTAACAGTAGGCCATTGAACCGGAGTTAACTAAAACTGAAGGAGCCCTGATGTGTATGTGTGTCACATGTAATGCAAGTGCATCACCTTTTATACTATTGAATTTCACCACGTTTAACCTACCCATGATTGCATTTTAATGTGATTAACATCTATTATCCTGATGGTGTAAACCTTTAGTCAGGTCTCTATCTCTCCACATTTTTCTCGTCTCTGAATCTCCCTGCGAGTGCTCTGAAGCAGCGGTGGGCTGTGTAACAAACTGTAGGGCTGAATTGATTGAAAAATTGATTTCCTTTTTTCATCCAGTTGAGAAGCAGCTTTAATTTATTTAAAAACGGCATGTAATTACACCTGCGTTCGGAGGACGTGTCGCTGTGTATGTTTTTTTTTTTGTGTGTGTGTGTGTGTGAAAGAGGGAGTGTGGACTGAACACAAACATGCTATTGTCATTTCCAATTTTCCAATAGCCTTTCCTCACTTATTCAAGAGTCGACTTCACATAAGCACATATAAAAAGCCATTAATGGAAGGAACTGTCTGTCCTGTGACGTGACTCATACTGAATCGGTATTTCACTTTTTATTGTAGTATCATTCCCAAATGGATAATTTATTCCGAACACATGCAGTCTCACATTCAATAATAAAAAATAAAAAAATCTGTTTAATTGGGTGTAGTAAACCCTGTAGAATCCTGAATTATTTATAATACTAAAAATAGAAATAATGTTATAAGAATAAATTTATGTTATCTACTAATCAATAGCCAATACATATACTGAATATTAACCCCCTATGGACCAAGGTGTATTTGGGGTCCTTGAGATGTGCTTTTTTCAGTTGCTTATAAACATATTAATGGCAAAGGTGAAATTATATTTAATTATATTTAGTACGAACAAGGCTACCATAATATGTGAGCAACATCTATGTACATGTTTGTATTTTTGAGAGAACATTGTTTATGCATGGTTATTGAAAAAAACATAAAAATGAAAGTTTCTGAAATAAGGCCACAAAACATACTAAATATGCGTCCACAAGACTTTTGACTAATGGATGTTGTTGCCTAGATTCACACAAGGATTCATCACAAGGATCTGAAAGTTATCCTGCCTAATCATTCACATAAAACTGTGAATTGGGCTTTATTGTGAAAAACATTTTTTTTTGCCAAGGCAATATGCGAAGGGGCGTGAACAGACCAGCCCTCATCATGAATAATTAGGTTCTTCTCACCTAAGAGAGACAAAGACACGCATAATAATGAGTTTTCGTTTTAAAGTAGGCCATTTACATTTTATAATACATATTTCAAAGTTAAGGATTCATTATTTTGATATGTGCATTGCATTAGCTTGCATTGGATAACAGTTGATTACACATGACAAACAGTTATTTTAACATAATTTATAATATTATTTTATATAATTAATAGGCTCTATAGGCATATAATTCACATGCGATTTCAATAATATTGTTATTATGCTACTCTAGATTGATTTTTTTTAATTGAGGTTCTGTTACAGCTACATTGATTCTAACCATGATCTGAGTTTGGGGTGGGATTATCTATCTATCTATCTATCTATCTATCTATCTATCTATCTATCTATCTATCTATCTATCTATCTATCTATCTATCTATCTATCTATCTATCTATCTATCTATCTATCTATCTATCTATCTATCTATCTATCTATCACCACTTTTTTGGATTTACAGTTTGAGTAGTCAACATACACTGACACTATGTATCGGTATATTTTGTTTCTCTTTTTGGTAACAATCTCAAATATTAGCGTATTAACCATCATTGCTTGGCATTCTGACTGAATGCCTCACAGTTTGAAACTTCAAAATCTCAGCCCATTCTCACCCCCAAGGCGTCACCTAACTGACTCTTCGGGAGCATTTTGACCATGCTTCAATGTTTGACGCTTTAGGCGCCCTTTAGCGTCAGTAAGATGACGCCCTAGGATCGCGTGTACCCTACCCCCACACCTAAACCTAACCGCGTCCTTAAACTGACGCTTTCCTTTAGCGTCAGTTAAATGACGCCGCGGGATCGCGTCATGTAAGTGACGCTAAAGGGCGCCTAAAACGTCAAATATTGAAGCATGGTCAAAGGTGACGCCTTGGGGTGAGAATGTGTTGCAAAATCTAGGACAGCAACAGTTGGATGTATTTCCTGATTTAGGCCTATTTTCCAGCATAAACCACTGCTTTCCAAAGTGTAAGAAGTCAATTTAAATTGTGCATGGTATTGACTTGTCATTGACCCGTGTTAAGACCTCTCATTAAGCTGTAATTAAGCTTGTATTGACAAACTCTATGAGATTAAAGCGCCACTGTGCTCTGTTTGTGATTGCAGTATGTGAACAAACAACACCCTGATTGGCCAAACACACAGTTACACAAGTGTGTGTGCGTTTAGATAGGCCTGTCCTTACCGATCAATGGAATTTACTTAACTCGCATACGCTGCCATAATAACCCTAATTAAAATCCGACATCTTTTACATGTAACATTCCCAACAAATACTTTTCCATGCACGATCCAAACGAGCTGTGTTCCATTTTAAGTTTAGCTTTAATCTCAAACATTAAACTGTCAAGGATTTAGGGTAATTATACATGCTAATTTAGTTTGCTCAGTTCGGCTCTGCATGCCGCGGACCCTCTTTAGACATTGCCGCCTGCCTCAAATATTAACTCAAATCTTCCCTGCTCTCCTCTAATTGGTGAATATTACCATTGTAAATGCTGTAATACTCTTTTCATACATTTTAATATTGATTAGATTAGTAAAACTCCTTGTTAGAAGGGAAACAGGCACTGTTTTGTTCATGTAGATTTCTTATGTAATTTTTTGACTGGGTGCGTTTAAGTAAAAGACTTCCTGTGAGTGCCGTTTCAAGGTTAAACATAAATAGTGTTGAAAATATGTCAATTAAATACTTTGTTTGTGTGTTAGTGTAAAAGACACACTAATAATAATTCATTTCATATAATTTCACAGGTTTTAAACACGATTATTAATCAGTGTTTGAAAGTCAATACTGAGTGCTCTGAAAATCAAATCCTGCATGTAAATCACCTGATGAGAATTAAATATTTTGCTCTCAGAGTCATGATATTAACGTCACATAGTGATCACAATGAGGAAATAAAATCACACATTATCAAAACATGTAAACATTTTAAATTGAATTATCTGTGTACATGAACTTTAACCTAAGAAATGAATTTAATAAAAATAAATCTTAGTAATGGTCTCAGAATTTTGGATCTTTCTGTATGTCAATGGCATACACTCAGTATATTAATCTTTGAACTGATGTATATAGATAACTTTAGTTTGGTCCAAACCAATGTGCAAGCTGCGACCTCTGAACTTTGAGTTTGCACTTGCATATATATATATATATGTGTGTGTGTGTGTGTGCGTGCGTGTGTGCGTGTGCATGCATGCTCATGGGTCCCGAGCGCCTCGTTCAATATTGATTCAAAGACGATTGATTCAGCTAATGACTATTTACCAAGAGATATTAGTGTCCCTCTTCTCGGCCTACAGCTCTTGCTTCCCCTCTCTGCGTCTTCTCACTTCCATTTGGAGGTGTGTAATTTTTGAGAGTGTAATTAAATGTGTGTGCAGATGGGACTGAGAGAGGGAAAGAGAGAGAAAGAGAGCAAGGTTTGTTTAATAAGCAAAGAGTGCCTCTGCTTTTGTAGTTGGGATCCAGTTCACAATATGTATTGTACACTAATCCAGCTTTTATTACTGAAGAAAAGAATAACAAATATGACAAGATTAAAAAATAAAGAACAATAAATAAACCAAGGAAACTGCATTAACTTCTAATATTAAATGTTTAATTTAATATCAGATTTAATTTGGATTTTTTTACATATAAAACAAATTATGAATCAGATAAACTATGCATATTTTTAAACAAGTTATCACAATAAATTAATTATTTGTAATTCTAAATGATAATTTAATGAAGGTATAAATTATTTTTCAAGAATAATTTTAAAAAGTAAATTAAATTAAAATATATATATATATATATTATTTGTAAATAAATCAAGTTATACAATATATATATATATATATATATATATATATATATATATATATATTGTATAACTTGATTTGTATGTATACAGTGCATATATATATATATATATATATATATATATATATATATATATATATATATATGCACTGTATACATACATATGCTCCATACAGAGATCTTATATGTTATTATTAAATATTTATTAATGTTTATTTATCAAACAAATAATATGTTATTATTTACATAATTGTAATACATATAATTACACTAGTTAATACCACACAAATACATGGTAGAATAAGTTTATTCCAAATAAGATTTTCTTTAAGCATAGTTATGCATAGTCAATTGTTTTATTTGTGATAACACAATGAAACATGCCAAATTGTGCAAACATAATTTTTAGCCAGGCTATCATTTCAAGAAATACTAAACACAAAAATGCCAAAAGCAAGAGTGAATCAAGAATATACTAGTATAATACACACACAAACACATAGTATATACAATATTTTTCTCATATTTTGATGGTTTCCTAATATTTTGACACTTGTTGGCGAATTAAAAACAATCCCCTGTTGGCCACTACTGTATAAATGTGCCAAAGAGTGTGTGTGTGTGTGTGTGTGTGTGCGTGTGTGTGTGTGTGTGTGTGTGTGTCTATAGCACAGAAGCTGTCATAACAACTAGCCTACATGTGAAATGGATTTGAACCCAGGATCCCCCCAGTAAATGTCTGTACATCCTCATGAATATGTTGCATGCTGATGATGCCATGTCCTACTGACCCCTGCCACATTACACCCCTGGGGAAAATATAGTGTGTGCGCGTGTGTGTATGAGGTCAGTGACTCCCTTTAAGTCTGTCTGCATTGAGCTTGTGGGCCCAGCGGCAAAGAACCATACCTTATTGAAACACAAATATGCTCTCACATTTCATTTCTCCTTGTTCTGCAGCAATGCATATTTGTTGAGTGTCTGGCTAGGTGTTTGTAAGAGTGAGGGGAAGTAGACTGGATAATGATTGATATACGTGGAGAAAAGAGAGTCATACACTATTGATGAGATTTTATTGAGAGTTTATTGCATCCCTAAGCAGACGTCTTATGGATTCAGACTGTTGTTTGTGGATGCAGGAGTCAGGGAGGGTCTTTGCCTCATGTTGGAGTGTGTCAGATGAGATTGATGTGTTTGTGAATGTTGTTTGAATACATTTGCTGGAATCCACCTGACAACATCATTTCCCACAATTCCATTTGGTGTTGCAAGAGTTCTGAAAGTTTTTTTTCAATTTATTTTATATTGATTGAAATTTTAAGAGGTAAAAACGATATAAATACTGTTTGTTTTCTCACACAAACCGCTCGTTTCGTGTCTTAGGCCATCAATGTGTGCTTACATTTACGAGTCATTAAATCATGTTTAATTTGAATTTCTCTGTGCATGCTCTTTGAGGTGGTGACCATAGACCTCCATTATATGACTGATAGACACAAACGGTTTGACCTAAAAAAATCAAAATTGAAAAACTGTGGAAACAAAGACGTCTATATCTTGGAAAGCTAAAACATAGCAAAAAGTGAACTATCCCTTTAAAACTGCTTTCCAAAACACAACAAAAGTACTAAAGTAGTATTTGAAATATTATGGTGTTTGCTTATCAACCATGACACTCGCTGTGAAACGGTTCCTGTGTTGATACTGGTAGAATATTGCATGGCAGGAAAAGTCTCTCAGCCAATCAGAATCGAGAACCAGAATAAACATTTGTATAAAAATACTGTATAGTATACACAAATATATAAGTATTTTGGGTTGCGATTTTCAGTTTTGATTGTTGGACATTTCTCTGCAGAATCATGGGTGTTTTCATTAGAAATTATATGATTCAAGACAATTATTTAAAAATAAGTTTGAATCATGCAGGCTTTTAGCAGAACCATATATATATATATATATATATATATATATATATATATATTTATACGTATAAGATTGATTAACATCATGGTAGCTCACAGATTTATTAGTTATCCTTCAAAATCATTGGATTTTTACTTCCAGAACCAGACTGTTGGACTATTTTCATCCTATGCGAGACTCATGCAAGCCATTTCTAAACTCCTACTTGGAAAAGTGTCAGAATTCTGACCTAAAATCGTGCAGATATTCACATCTCAGAGTTTGCATGCACACACGCACACACTCAAACATGTTTGCAGAGAAATGCATTTATAGTTTTTAATCCATTAATACTACCCAGAAGAAAACCCAGAGCATCTTCATGTTTGGAAGTCAGATATATCAAATACAGTTGGAATATCCTGTATTTGGCTGTGTTAGTGCACCGCTTTCAGAAAGCTACACTATTGATCAAACTGATATTTTTATCTCCCTCTTCTCTCTTGACGAGACCTGTCTTTGGGTGGGATTGGATTGACTTTTTCTGAGTGCTAGATATTGTCGACATTGCTGGGAGAGAAAGAAGAAAAAAAAACAACAACAAACAACCAAATTACAGATGTGCACGTTTTTCACTGCCGAGCTCATAAAGTGCATCACTCGCAGCAGAAATCATTACTTTTTCATAAATGGGATGTAATTTATCTTATAGTAGCTCCGAGGCCTTACTGTGCAGGTCATGTGACCACAGAGGGAGCAGCCGATTGGTCGATAGTGGTTATTGAATGAGGACGTATAGATCTGTATTGAATAGAGGGTGGCGATTTGTCACTGTCTCTATGCACGGGAGAATATAAAGTTATAAATATCACACACTCACACATAGGGTTGATATTTTTTTCTTCTGTCTCAATGTGTCTTCATTGAACGAGATTCATTGCTTGAATTTGAGAAATCAACGATAAAGCTTTTCTCGAGCTGGTTCTGGAGGGTTTATTTTACATTTCTGAGCCGTTTTTGCTGTATAGTCCTCATTTTCTTGCTTTCTTGGAGTAAGTTGATTCATAAATGATTCATTTTGTTGGATAACTTGATCAGTTAATTACTACAATACAATAGGCACTGTTAATCAATTAGATCAGTTTTCAATCAAACGACATGATATGCTAATTAATTATTTGGATGTATTGGAATCTGTTTTATACGTCAACATTTCCTAAAATAGAGTTTTTGTCTTTTGTGTTGCTATATGTTGGCTAAGATGTTCTGGGTGGTTGCTTGATGGCCTACGTAATGATCGAAATCCTTAATATTTACTTCAAGATGTTTTGTCACGTTTTGTCTGTTCTTCTCTGG
Organism: Cyprinella venusta; assembly: GCA_038021265.1. Lineage (NCBI taxonomy): Eukaryota > Metazoa > Chordata > Actinopteri > Cypriniformes > Leuciscidae > Cyprinella > Cyprinella venusta. The sequence continues at coordinate 16,913,800 of CM075885.1, forward strand.
GAGAAATTGTGTCACCAAAAGTGTGGCACGACATGTAACTGTAGCGTGTTTTCCTATTGTTGACTCCCCCAAAAAGTGTGTAGGTCCAACAGTATGCAAATAAGTTATTTAAAGCTACACTGTATGATTTTTACCCCCATCTAGTGGTGATAAGGTATATGACCATCCAGTGAATATTAGTTTCCGTTCCTCTCAATTCCGATTTCGTTTCAACTCCTACGGTGGCCAATGTAGCCCAAGATTAACATGGCTTCCAGTTCGACCTCGTCCATGAGTGTTAACTCAAATGTAAACGCGAAAGGCAAAGCTTGAATTAACGGGTATGTCCCTTTTTGGCTAATGTACTTTCAAGATGGAGGGGCAACATGGCGACCGACATTAGAACCCCTTACCCGTATGTATTTTCAATTTTAACCACTCACGAGAATACTTTATTACTTGAACGAAGTAAATATACATTAATGAGCACATACTGTATATTTTTGAGAGAACAAAGTGTTTTTAGCTAAGAATAAACTAAAAGAGTTGCACAGTGTAGCTTTAAAGCAATTGTGAATATTTCTATGGGAGCTTTACTGTAGAAATAGAGCTTACACAAAATGACTTCCTCCATGTCGTTTGAAAAGAGGTGGCCTAGGGGAAACAGAAAGTTGAGAGGGAACAGAGAAACCCAAAAAAATAATACTAAAGTAAAGGCACAAAATTTACCCAAGATGAAAAGATTTCTTCAAACCTATCAGACTTCACACAGATCAGATATCATGCATCAAAATGCTTTGCTCAAAGCATACACATCATTTCTGTATGAATCATTGAATGTAATCATACAGAGCTTTTGTGAATGATGATGAGAGTCATAGTGATTTGTGTCTTGTTTCTTGTGATGTGATGGTAGGTGGGGTCAGTCTGCACATTTGAGATATTTATATCAACGTTAAGCAAATTGCAATTTCAAATTGAAATTAATTACAAAAATGACTTATTACAAAGCTTAAAAAATAAGATAATTTACGCGACATCATTGGAAGCACATCTTCTCTGGCCACCAAGGGTGAAGGAACAGGGCAGCGTTGACATGATGGGAGGCAGTTGCTCTATGTCGAAAGAAAATCGAAAAAATGTAGACAAGCACAGCTTGAAGTCCACAGTCGGGCTTGAGCCAGAATAAGCCGCTAGCTAAAAGGGCACCTGAACCTTGACAGAAGTACAGTGGATTTGAGGCCACTGTCTGGTTTCAAGTGGATTATTGTCAATGGAAGACAGTAGATCACTGGAGATGTGCTTTTGAGTGGTATCTGTATCTAGACATCTGTAGATGGTTTAAATAGTTGGGCTGCATGATAATGGTTAAACTGATAATCATGAATAATAATGTTCTCAGCGGCCTAAACACACTCATCAATGTCAAAATTATTGTGATGGCCAATCAAGTCAAAGAAGGCGATAGACGCATGAATTCAAGTGCAACACTTCAGTTTTTAACAGTGAAAGACTGACTGTTAAGAGTTAATATATTTAAAGGTCCCGTTCTTCGTGATCCCATGTTTCAAACTTTAGTTAGTGTGTAATGTTGTTATTAGCCAATCATAACAGTGGCCGTTTACTGACAAGTAATATATATATATATATATATATATATATATATATATATATACACTGTATATATATATATATATATATACTGTATATATACTGACAAGTGACTTTTTTTAATATAGCTGCAACATAGACTTAAAATACTCCGTCATTAATGGTCATATAAATAAAATCAATACATGATTATAAACTATAGAGGGTCTTCTTTTTTGTGTGCACACTCTTATTAACATCAAAACCTTGTGTTTTTGTAAAATAAATCAAATAAACAGGGTGTGCTTTGAGCTCACTCTGTCTCCGCAAAAATCTTTCTGAAACATGTCCGGAAAATGGACTGTAACTAGCCATTAAAAACAAAATATTCCAGACAGAAGGTCAGAATGAGGGTTGCAAATAATATATTTTGTGATTTTGTATGCAAAAAACATTATTGACATTATATTGACTATCATTTTATATATTCTGAATATGTTGGCGGGATTGTTGTAGGATTTGATGTACCTCAGGCAAGTTAGCTGCAGTCTGCACTTTTAAGAAGACTCATTTTCCATTCAGAAACTCACTAAAACTTTGTTTTTCTTACTAGCACTTTCTTACCGTTGGTGGGCAACAATGTGATTAGGTATCTTGAGCACATTCAATCAAATCTTACTCAGTCATCACCCACACACACACACACACACACACACACACAACTGAATCTCACCAGTTAATCAGCACTTTAATAATCATTGCGCACACACAAGTATCAGGATTAAAACTATATCAAACTAAACAAGCACGCCTCCCTCATCTCCTTTTCAGCTAGTTCCAACATTGTGTGTTTGCATGTTTGCTAATGAGCGTGTTTGCATTTTCTTTTACTCTATTACTAAGTTATATGACTTTTATTCATATTCGAAACACAGTGAAGATGTTTTTACTATTCACTTTTCATCCATTGAAATTCCACATGACCAAAACATTCATTGATAACACTTAAAGCTACACTGTGTAACTCTTTAAGCTTATTCTTATCTAAAAACACTTGGTTCTTTCGAAAAATATATGTGCTCATTAATGTATATTTACTTCATTCAAGTAATAAAGTATTCTTGTGAGTGTATAATATGCCATTGAAAACACATACGGGTAAGGGGTTCTAATGTCGGTCGCCATGTTGCCCCTCCATCTTGAAAGTACATTAGCCAAAGAGGGACATACCCGTTAATTCAAGCTTCGCCTTTCACATTTATGTTTGAGTTAACACTCATGGACGAGGTCGACCTGGAAGCCATGTTAATCTTGGACTACATTGGCCACAGTAGGAGTTAAAACAGAATCGGAATTGAGAGGAACAGAAACTAATATTCACTGGATGGTCATATATCTTTTCACCTCTAGATGGGGGTAAAAAATCACACAGTGTAGCTTTAATTTTAAGGTGACGTCTAGTTACGTTACATGTACTTTTTGTACAATTACTTGCTACTAACCCTAAACCAAACCCTGACCCTAACCTTAATCATAACCAGAGAGTAAGCAATAAATAATATTAAACATAATATACATTTTTTTCGTAGTTAAAACAAAGGTCGTATGGGTTTGGGACAACATGAGGGTGAGTAAATGATTTTTTGGATAAACCAACCCTTTAACAATTGCCTTTGGTAACACGTTGTTGCCAATTTTAACTTATTTGTTCATGCAAAACAAATATACAAACAAATAGATTCTGCTCCAGGCAGATTTCTTGTTCAGAATATAATCAATCAAGAAAGCAAGATGATCATTATTTATTTGCTTAACTTATTGTCAGTTTGAGTAAAATATAGGCAATTCAAAACAAATAAAACAAATGATTTAAATTGCTATAATCTAGTTGCATAAAGACTTTATATGGCTTAATATGATGCAAATTCTGACTTTTTGGCTTGAAGAAAGTAATATGTTAAGTGTTTTTATATAAATGCACATATACATTATTATAAAACATATAAATCTTCGTAAAAAACAGTAAAAATATAGATGCTAGAATCACCGCATAACAATAATGACAAAAACAGCCTGTATAAAGTCAGCAATACACCTCAGAGTAGTTGCATAATACATTCAAGGAGATAGCAAAGCCTTAAGAAACCAATAACATTGTTGAATATAAAACAGTTTGATCGGACAGCTCAATTATAGGCTAGTTGAGATAGCATCTAGGGGAATATTGTCTGTATAGCACTTTTTAAAATTGAAACATCAGTGTTTTACAATGTAAAATCATCACAATTAACTAGCCAGACCTATATGAAACTTCATCAAATGCATTGTGATAGCATTCACTCACGCACACGCCACGTTCCTCCTGCAATGGTGGTAATTGAACAGGTGAAATGAAATTTGAAGTGCTTTTGGTCCATCAAACATCATGATTATTAACATTACAAATGGAATTTTATTTACAGGGGATGAAAATCAGTCGAGAGTGTGCAAATGGGAGGGTTTGCAAAAGCAATTTACATTTACGAGAACCCGTAAACCGGGGTGTGGAAATTGTGACATTTGAAAACGGTCGTTTAGTTACCAGCTAGAATCAGACTCCCTCTGTCTCCCTCTTAACACTTCTCATTCCTTCTGAAATTATTTTCATCAAGCATGAAAATGTCCCGTTTATCTGGAAATGTGAGAACAGTGAACATGCACAAAGGTAATTGTCAACTAAGAGCCTTATATTACTGTTTTTTTTTTTCATCATTTTATTTATTCTTTTAAAGGAAACGCTGTTTGTGTCTAGGGGTGTTAGTGAAGTCTTTGTCGAGAACCAAAGATAACTTTAAAGTAAATAATAGACATTTTAACTTTCCTCATAGAGATCACATTAAAGATAATTGTTTTGAAATGTATATCAATATGCGATAGATTAACGGTATACAATACAATTATTACTGTAGGGATTTTGTCTCAATGGTGAGTTTTACTTGGATGATACTAAATATGTCAGTAATGTGGGTAATATGGATTGTGGGCCTTTTAATTGCCTCTAATAGCCTTCAGTCTCATTAGCATATGGAATGTACATTTAATATGTGATGCTCATGTGCTGTTGAATAGCTGTGGCAGGCGGCTCTTTTCACATTAGGACAATCTTTGGCCCATAAGTAACAGATTCTCTTGGCTTTTTCTGCTATCTTGGACATTTTTCTCACCACAATGCATTGTGGGATTGAGAGACATCGGTCGTTAATGTAGAATAAATCCCTTTTGTTGGGGGTCTGAGAAGACTATACGTTGCTTATGACGGCTCAAATACAAAAGGACATGAAACATTGACTTGAGATAAAATGATCTGGTTATAATATAAAAGTCATAATAGAAATTCAATCCGTCCTTACGTCTATGCATAACAATATCAGGGGTGTAACGATACATGTATTCGTATTGAACCATTCGGTATGAGACTTTCGGTTTGGTTTTCAGTACGCGTTTTTGAACTGAACGGTTCGTTGGACTATTTTTCCTGCCGACCAAATGTAGGCGCGTCGCGGGTGGCAAGCGCGCTCATAGATGCTGACGTGACCACAACATTGCCCAACATCAAATGGCAAATTTAATCTAAGCGGAACTGAGCAACTCGTTATTTTGGGGTTGACAGAATTTTTATCAGTTTGGATCAATGCAGCGCCAGCCGATCTTTATCATCAGCACGGTTACTACACAGCCAAATCCAGTAAAGAAAGCATTTGAATTCGCCTCTGAAGTAATAACATCGCTGCGAGATCTAGTGAGAAACATTCACATTTCTTAGTTTTTAACGAAGTGGAAACCAGGAACAAACATTGTTCTATGAATGAACTATCCAGTGTCTACAGATCAGCAACATTCACCATGGATTTACTGTAGTAACATTACTAACTGTAAGTTTGGCCGGAATAGTCGGCTATAATGCTTTCAAGTAACATTACGTCGGTTTTATTTTGACATTATGAATTGCTGCCCTCAAATGTTAATCTGAACTTTTTTTTATAACTACTACATTACATTTCATTTTGTCCAAGGAGCTGTTTTGTTTTATATGCTCCTAAGAAGTCAAGTATTACTGGCATTTCTTTCTTTTTGCTGTATCGAAAACGTACCGAACCGTGACACAAGTGTATTGTATCAAACCGAACTGTGAATTTTGGGAACCATATATATATATATATATATATATATATATATATATATATTAGAGGTGTAATGATTCGTTTTAACAACGATTCGATTCGTATCACGATTCGTGGTTGTCGATACGATTCAAGGGCCATGTTGTTTAATTTAGAACGATACGATCCGAAACGATTCAGTGACTTGAAATCGATTCAGTAACTTTTTAGCCAAAAATTCAACCAATGTGACTGAAATAAATACCTGAAATTATTTATTTATTATTTGGTTATTAATATTATTAACCTGGTTAATTTAGAATTTCTCTAAAATTTCCAAACCCATATATTCCCAGACTGAATCAAGTAACGTTTAACACCAGTGTCATTAAAACTAAAGTTCAAAGAAAAAAAACAGCCAAGTCTGACGTGCTTAAATTCAATGCGTTATTTCCTAGTATCGATACAATCGATTAATTAACTTTTAAAACGATTTTAGATCGATTTATGCAGATCTTAGATCGACTAGCAGAGCACAGATCGATGTAGTTGGATCATTTAAATATAAACCGATACATCGATGTAGTAGATGAATCGTTACACCCCTAATATATATATATATATATATATATATATATGTAATTCAGTAATTCAGTAATTTAAGTTGAGCAGTAATTCATCATTTAAGTTGATTTGACAAAAGAAAAATCATGAAAATATTTTTTACAGTGTGTATATATATATATATATATATATATACACGGTAAAAAAATATTTTCATGATTTTTCTTTTGTCAAATCAACTTAAATGATTTATATATTTCAGATAACATAATATTTTGAGTTTCTGATGATTACATCAATCTCTTTCATTGTATTAACTCTTTTTTTCATTTCAATGAACTTAAAATTTTAAGGCAGCCAGGTTACTTAATTTTTAAAGTTAAACCAACAATATTTTTACAGTGTATATATATATATATATATATATATATATATATATATATAGGCTTTTTGAGGACATTGGCAAATTCTAGAAATTCCAACTCACTCAGAATTCGCACAAACATAAGTAAGCATTTGTTGGGGGAAAATACTTATTGTAATTAATATCATTAAAGCGAAATCTCTGCTCGTGGCAGAGTCATAAAATGAGACTGAGCAGTAATTCATCATGGTTATTTGTTAGGAAGACATGATCTCTTTTGAGAGAGAGACGTATCCTCTCCCTGTCAGGTTCTTCCATTTTAGATGCAAAATCATTTTAGACCCTTTGTCTCTTATCATCACTCTTACTAAAGCTGAAGTGTGAAAATGAAAGGACTGCACACACACAAATATAGACAGATAGCGAGAGAAATAGAAAAGTTATCCTGCGCGTGATTTCCCTCTTTTAGTGCCACCTCTAATATTAGCTCAGTCACAAACACTTTGGGTCTCACTGTGTTTAATTTTAGCTGTCATTTTTTTCCCCGCGTATCCGCGTGCACACACACACACACACACACATGCCATGTATCATGATGTATTAGGATTCCATGCGTATCTGATAGCTCCGGCTGTCTGGCAGATTGCCCACCGCAGCTTCCGCTATCTGTGACCGAGTGAAGCTACTCCAACAGCCGATAACAGAGAGAGAGACTCCCAGAGAGGAAGTGGAGAGAAAATAGACAGAGGGACTCTTATAGAGACCAAGGGGAGAGCGAGAGAGATGGAGGAAGTGCTTTAGAGGGGAAAGCCGATGCAGTTTGGGAGATAAATGCTTCAGTGAAGCGCGGCGAGGTGGCGATGGCCGAGGTTAGATCTATAAGCCATACGCATCCACAAACCGACTCGACGGATCATGCATCTGAGCGCTCGGTTAATGCGTGTGTGTGTGTGTGTGTGTGTGTGTGTGTGTGCGAAAACCCCAAAACAGGAGAGCGCTACAAATTCCCCCGCGTGCTACCAAAAGATCTTTGCAAACTCAAACTCTAGTTTACATACAATCTAGGATATTCAAATCAGTTCCTAAAAACAATCGCTTTGATGTTTTGGAACGTCTGCCTACACTTTTTCGGGTTCTCGACTGCTGTCTGATATCAGCATGCAAAGTTTTCAAAAGCGCTCTTGAAGTTCACTGAGGGAAACAAGGAAATGTGGGAGACAGATTGATTCCAGCTGAGTTTGAAAAGACAAGAGCTAAGAGTAAAGTCACATTTTAAAATATATATTATGCATATATTAAATTGTGATATTTCTGCCCAAAAACAACCCTAATTTCTTAATACAGCGCTTTTCTGAATAAATGTCATTCTGGAGCAGTTTTATTGTGTATTTGAAGATTTCTTTTGTTACAGTTAAAAACTAGAGCTTTCATTGAGATTATAAGTGGTTCAGTCAGAGACCTGATGAAATGATGGAACTTAAGAAAATAAGAACATCTTTCTCTTTCATTTTTTTCTTCCTCTGTATGTCAGACTTTGAGAGGATGTGATGCCCACACACACACGGCAAACATGACCACTCAGCGCTACTCAAATCCAGCAGGAGAGCACTTGTCCATTTTCCTCATTTCCCCCCCTTCACTCCCTCCTGTTGCGCCTGGATGTGTGGCTGTGTGGTAGAGCAACCTCTTAAATGCCCTCCATGTCTTCAATGGCTGTGTTTGGATGGAGGTCAGCAAGCCAGCAGTGAGAAGCAGAATTGAATTCAGAGAAATAAAGGCTATGTTGGGAATTGTTTCTAGACAGGTCCCTTGAGACTAAAGGGGAGACTAATGACCATGCTGTGTTAAAGGGAGAGTTCACTTCAAAATTTAATTATGTCATCATTTACTCACCCTCAAGTTGTTTCAAACTTATGTGAATTTCATTTTTTTTTCTCTGCTGAACACAAAAGAAGATATTTTAACCTTCAAATGGTCTTCATTTCCTGTTTACACTTCTGGGCTTCGGGGTCTATACGACCCCAACAATTTATTGAGTAATTGTGCAAAAAATATACATTTTTAATCATATAAATAACATATATTTTTTTGTTTACTTCTCATCTATTCATTAATGCTGTGTTTTTGGAGATCTAAAGTACTTTTGTATCCATTTACCACATAATTCCTCAACTACACCATTAACTTACACTCTAAAAATACTGGGTTGTTTTAACCCAACTTTGGGTCAAATATGGACGAACCCAAACGTTGGGTTAAAAATGTAATAATAAAAATTTAACCCAATTGCTGGGTTTGTCCATATTTGCCCCAACGTTGGGTTAAAACAACCCAGCAATTTTTAGAGTGATATACACTCTAAAAATGCTGGGTTATTTTAACCCAATTTTGGGTCAAATATGGACAAACCCAAATGTTGGATTAAAAAATGCAATTAATAAATTTAACCCAACAGTTGGGTTTGTCCATGTTTGACCCAAAATTGGGTTAAAACAACCCAGCATTTTTTAGAGTGTATGAAAAATGATTTTTTTATGATATATTGCATCTATGCTCTAGTACTAGGCCTTCATTTCTGTGTAAAAAAATTCAGATTTATGCCTTTTTTTTGCCACATGAAGAAAATATATTTAGTTGTTTTTTTTTTTGTTTTTTTTTTCTTCACATTTCCCATTCATTTCAATGTGGGGTCATATTGACCCAGAAGACCAGAAGTGTAAACATTTTTTTGTGTGTGTGTGTGTGAGTATGGATAGATTATGTATGAAAAGTCACAAAATCTTATTCCACTGAGATGAAGGGAACCTTTTTTTTATTAAGTAAAAGTCTTTCGTAAAAAGTATTTTGGTCGTATAAACCCAATGACCCGATTGAAGGCTACAGAATGTTGGGTAATCAAACAGTTGATGGATCCCATTGACTTCCATAGTATTTTGTCCTACTATGGAAGTCAATGGAATGCATAAACTGTCTGGTCACCAACATTCTTTAAAATATCTTCTTCTGTGTTCTGCAGAAACAAGAAATTCATACACCTTGATGGTTGGACAGAATTTTCATTTTTTGGGTGAATTGTCCCTTTAATGTCAGCTCGGTTTGTGCATGTATTAATCCCACGTGCCAAATTTCTCTTTCTACATGTTACACCCCTTATATTCATACGTCTTTGTTGTAGGCAACATGAATCCCTACTTTTAGATTTTTAGATGAGCCTTGTCTTTTTAAATATTATGAGTAGGCTGGACTGGGTTGGAATTAACAAAAATCTCCATTTGTTAACCATTTAACCTTATTGCTGTCTAAGAAAAATAATATTTTTACTCATTTAAATATGTACTCTCAAAATATCCCAATCTCTAATCCCAATATCTCTCTCTCTAAATATGTATATATATATATATATATATATATATATATATATATGCCATTTTTTGAGCTGAACCTTAAACGCTGCGCTAACACACACTCTTTTGCTCTTGCTTTGCCTGCCGCTGTCTCTCCCATTAAAGTAAATCACGTCTGATCGCTGCTATCGAAAGGTCAATCATTATGAAAGCAGGGCATCCTAAGAACCTCTCAAATTCACCTGTTCATTTCCGCAGGAAAAACTTGTTGTTAAAAAAAAAAAGTACTGAGAGCTGTTGTGGCAGACTGGAGTTGCTATGGTGACCGGGAGAGCGTTAATCCTTGTGGCGGGTGTTTTAGCCGACTGCGCGGCTGAAGAGCCCAGGTTGCATTAGCTCGCTGTAAAAGCTTTTTCCGAACACTCACTCTTTTCTCTCCCTGCACTCTCTCTCCTTCTCATTATACCAAGATCCTCTCTTCATTTGTAACGTTTAGTTTGAGATTTCTGGTGCTTTTGGGAAAGGTGGGGTGATGCTTTTCTGCATGATTATGGCAAGGTGTGCCTCGGAGGAGATGTTTTCAAACTTAACATGCTGACATGCAGAATAAAGTGTCCATTGTTTAGGAATGATAATATAAAGACTGTTTTGTTGCATCTTCTTCAGACTACATGATTTTAGCTCGATTTTGGCACGATGCGTTTGACGTAGGGTGTCATGGGGATTCGTAAACGACAACGGGCGTCGGGACACAAGATTCGATGGTATCATCTCGTATAGTGTGTCATCGTGGGCGACAACCTACGTCGCGTCTGCGATGCTTCACGACATCACGACAAAAAGACTAGCATGTTTAATTTTTTAACGGTCGTCCACGACGGTTCCGTCACATGTATGAGGTTGACCAATAGGAGCACAGAAGCTTTTCCATAACATTACACAACTTTAAAAAATGGCAAAACGAAAGAGAGACAATGGTGTTAACGTTAAAACTAAAAGTAAAAATATATAAGAAAACAATATTTTGCCTCAAGTTTTCTTTGGAGGATTGACAGCCCATACTGTCCTCTTCGAGCAATCCAAGAACTTGTCCATTGTCGGATTTTCTTTCTTTTTTACTTTTTTCTGAACACAGGACAGCCAATACAACACTCACCGCTTCATCCATTGTTTGTTTACGTTTGTTTCCAGAAGTCACTCGCTACTAGTTTTGACTTCTCGATGACATCACGCACCGTTAAAGACGGCATGCGATGACTAGTCAGGAAGCAACGTGTAGACATCTGTCTTGTCCACGACACGACACGATTTTAGGCGTCAAAATCGCGTAATCTGACACAGTGACTATCGTAACAGACAAAAAATGGTGTAATCTGAACCAGGCATTACAGAATGGGCCTTGTTTACTTTTTAAAACGTCACTTGTCTTGTTATGCATGATTTGTCAGTGTACTTTTCTCATTATACCTAACACATATGACAAACAGTGCATCAATATAATAAGATAAACTCTAAGATAAAAGCTGTAAAGTTGTTGTTAGGCCGTAAAGTTTGGTGGAAAAGTGGTTCCACCAGTGGTTGGGCCAGTCCCCTTACTTCCAGTGCTTTAGTATACAGGACTTTTTGGACAATGCTATGCTATGCATGGCCGTGCCTCAGTGTACAAAGCAAGGTCTATAAAGACATGGTTGGATGAGTTTGGTGTGGAAGATCTTGACTGGTCCACACAAAGCCCTGACCTCAACCCCATTGAACACCTTTGAGGTAAACTCGAATGAAGATTGCGAGCTTGGCCTTCTTGTCCGTCATCATTGCCTGACCTCACAAGTGCTCTACTGGATGAATGAGCAAAAAAGGGTGACCGACTCCATACTAATGTCTGTATTTAGAATGTGATCCCATTGAAGCCCCTGTTGGTGTAATGGTTCCAATTAATATTATATAATGTATTTTAATTGATATATCTAAGTCTATGGCCATTCAAAATCAGTCTCAAATCGCAGAAGTCGCAATTTGCGTCAACCGAGCAATTGCAATTGAGTTAAAAGGGAATGCTAACAGCTAGCTGTCTTCTGGTTTATTCAGAAGTAGTGCATTGCTAAAGTAAAATGGGTTACTATTCTGTCTCGACTGTATGGTACGCTTATATAATACGATTTTTCAGCGATACTGCGTGAATGTGATGGTTTTACACAAGGCCCACGCATGGCATGCACAAGGACTCTTTGTTATTTGTAGGGATGACCTTACACTGACCGACATGTCGATTTCCACAGGATTCTACGATAATAAACACCAACTCAATCAAAGTGGCTCTCCATCACGGAGATGAAGTGAGATTAAAATAGATCCAGAATTATTGGTGTGTGTATGAGGCACTAAGAGCTCTCATCTCTCCATTTCGTTCTAGTTTTTTTTTTCCACCCCCTCAAATACAAACACACACTGCACTGACTATACCTCGGGCCCCAGGAAAAGCCATGGCAATCGATGGCCCTTTCTTTTCCCTTTCCTTTCAGTTTCTGGTGGGCGACTGTACGCTCTCTCGCTCTGAAAGAGAGCTCAAATTCTGGAGACTCTTTCTAGGAGGGAAAGGGAAGTGAGTGGAGAGTGGACCCTGCCGAGATGGATTAGCGTAGGCTCTCTCAGAGCGGTAGGGTACATGAACACAGGCGTGCACACACACACACACACACACACACACACTCACCTTTTTCACCTCTGCCACAGTTCTATTTTTATTGTTGTTGTTGTTTTCTTTGCTTTGTATCATCCACTTTTCATGAAGATTTTGTAGAATCTTAATTACGTTATTATTTTAAACAATTTAATTTTCATTAAAATACATTTTCTTTATTGCTGTGGAATTGAATATGATTTATTTAAAGTAAAGTTAGTTAAACTGTTAAGAAATGTTTCCTTGCAGCTGTTAGTCAGATAGCAACTGTTTCCATGGATTTGATTGAGAACAGTTTGTTCTTTACCCACTTTACCCACCGAGGTCCTGACTCTCTGTGGTCATTAAAAATTTGCCATTTCGCCTCTATGCATCATAGCCTCCTAATCATCCTCATACATACTGATTGGCTTTATCATTGTCTCCTCTCCACCAGTAAGCTGGTGTGTGATGGGCGTTCTGGTGCAATATGGCTGTCGTTGCATCGTCCAGGTTGATGCTGCACATTGGTGGTGGTTGAGGACATTTCCGCCGTCCATATGTAAAGAGCTTTGAGTACACAGAAAAAAGCACTACATAAATATAACAAATTATGTTTAATTTAACGAATTAAGAACTTGAATTTACCCACTACTGTCGTCCAAAATAAATAATACGTACTTACACTCACCTAGAGGATTATTAGGAACACCAGTTCAATTTTTCATTAATGCAATTATCTAATCAACCAATTACACGGCAGTTGCTTCAATGATTTAGGGGTGTGGTCCTGGTCAAGACAATCTCCTGAACTCCAAACTGAATGTCAGAATGGGAAAGAAAGGTGATTTAAGCAATTTTGAGCGTGGCATGGTTGTTGGTGCCAGACCAGTTGGGCCGGTCTGAGTATTTCACAATCTGCTCACTTACTGGGATTTTCTCGCACAACCATTTCTAGGGTTTAAAAAGAATGGTGTGAAAAGGGAAAAACATACAGTATGTGGCAGTCCTGTGGGCGTTGATGCTAGAGGTCAGAGGAGAATGGGCTGACTGATTCAAGCTGATAGAAGAGCAACTTTAACTGAAATAACCACTTGTTACAACCGAGGTATGCAGCAAAGCATTTGTGAAGCCCAAACAGGCACAACCTTGTGGTGGATGGGCTACAACAGCAAAAGACCCCACCGGGTACCACTCATCTCCACTGGGCAAATTTGGCCAGGATGCCGGGGTTACACCCCTACTCTGCCCCTTCACTGATAGAGCTTCCAGAGTCCTTGGGACCAGAGATAGCAAATGGAAGCTGTAGACATAGCCTCAACCATGCCCAGCTTTCATCTTTCCTACTGAAAGAGAGTAAAAAGACCAAAGAGTGGAGCATGTGGAGCCTGTGGAGCCTTCACCTTCCTCTAGCATCAAAAAGCTCATAGAAAGCTCCTAATGTTCTTCCTCGTAGACCTACAGAGACTGAGGCAACACTCTTACTCCAAAATGGGAGGACTTCCCCTGCTCCGAGTCATACTGCTGATCCACAAGGGAAGCATGTTGTCTCACTTCTTCCTCGGATTACATAAACCGGAAGGAGCTATGGAGAAAGTGGGTCACATATAATGACCTAGTCCATCTTCCCCCTGTAAAGCTTTTCAACCCTTAGGCTGGTTTATGTTGAATACTGATGGTTGCTACTTCCCTCTGGTCTGGGAAATCTCCACAAGCTCTTTTATTTCATTGAGAGAACTTTTCCATTTTCTCAACTCCGTAATGGAGGCATGAGAAGATAATGGATGGCCAACAGATAGAAAAGTGGGACGCTTAATAGCGTTAAAGTCCACTCTTGTACTCTGTCAGTTGCCCCTTCTTTTCAGACCTATAGGAAAGCGGGTTGACATACTTTAACCTCCAGTAATATATTGAATGAGGCGACAGATGAGAAAGTGGCATGCCAAAGGCAATATAGTCCATCTTCTGCTATGTAAATACTGTCTACATTGTTTCCCTGCATCAGGGAAGAGTGTTCACATCGCCTCCAAATGAATTTATGGAGGGATCCAAAGACATCTATACCCAGGCATCATATGCATCCAGCCTCAGCAGCGGCATTTACCTAGAGGACTGTACAGACATCATCTTTGTCTATTCCATTATCTATGTCTCAATACCTCCCACACTAAATGGGTAAACTACGCAATAAACTGGTCAGAATAATGCGGCACTACCTTTCCATAAATCGGTCAGTTGACTCTTCATAGGCAAGTGCCTGCTCAAAAAGATTTCATGTGAGGCTCTCTTTTTGAATGGGGGGTATCGAGTGAGAGAGCGAACCACTCATCTCTGCTCAAGCCATTCATATCCACCTCCATGGATCTCCAGGAGTCCATGTCCATGTCCCACACCCGCTACCTATTCCGGGAATCACTGTAGGCTTCTTACTTCCAGGTAAATCTAATATGAGAGTGGATCACAATGAGATTTTTTTGACCACCTCCAACCTGTTTGAACCCTTGTTTACCCATTTTAATTCCTCCCTCCACATCTAAATACTCAGAGCTAGATCTGGCCAACAACATGCTCTCAAATGGATCGGAAGAGACCCCAGAGTGGGATTTCAGATTGAGAGCGTCAGAGCTAGCATGTGAAGTCCAGGAAAAGAATGAATTCATTTTGAATGCTTCTGCTAACCCCACCTGTAATCTCCATGATTGAAATCTCCACATTTGCTTCGGCAGGCACAGTCATCTGACTTCCTTTTTTTTAAAGAGAGCCAGGCAGGAGGCGACCACACATGCTCCAATCCCAAACAAACCACACAGAGATTGTATGTATCGTCAGGTGGAATAATGTGGGTACATGGTGATGCGCATCCTCTAAATCCGTTTGCTCGACATCTTATTCATTTAACTAGTTTTTGACAGATAAATAATAAATAGTACTCAAAAGTTTACACATATTGCGCTTCCTGAAGACAAAGAAGCTGATGATGTTTAATGCTTGCTCAAATTTATAGTCATGCCGGCACTCTGATGCCCCTTTTCTACCAAAGCATTTTGGGAGCCTACTTGCGAACCAGTTCTTTGTGTTTCGACAGCCAAAGAACCGGTTCTCGGCCAGGAAAATTGGTTCCAAAGCGGCACCAATTCTTTGCTGGACTGGAACCAGAGAACCGTTCTTTTACGTGATCAAATTGTCTGCTATATTTGCTTCTTATTTATTATATCCAGGGAATTGGTTGATGAAAAATTTATTAAAATTAAGACATAATTCATACAAAACAAAATTCACTCAAAAAAGAAAGGCTTTCTACAAAACAAAACTTAATATACTGGTCAAAATCATGTCTGACCCATCAAATCTTCCGATATATTGCTCATTTTACTCATGCTATTCAATTTTAACATTAACAATACTGTAGAAGTGCAGTTTATTAATAGTAGCTTAGTTAACTAATCTAATTAAGTGTTACCATTTTTTTATACACCGATTCAGAGGTCTCATGAGTTCAGTGTTGGATAGGTCAGTTGTTTTAACTATTCATTAAAGTGAAAGGTTAAAATGAGTTGTTTGTGTATCGGACGTGTCATTAGTGGACGTCTAGCCACGGCACGCTTGTGTGATTATCTCGGCGGTTTAGGACATCGCGCAATATTTGCGTTAATACAGAAAACATTTAATCACTGCATAGTTTTTTTTGTTTTTTTTTTCGTTTATTGAAATGTGGTTTATGTCAGCTGAATGGGCGGAACACTTTTTAGAAAAGATATGCAACATGTTTTTTCAGCGCAGTCTCATGCCATACACGTCATACAATTGACGCTTTTGAACATACATCAACATCCGCCGTTTTAGGGTACCTTTAAACGTTAGTTAGATGACGTTATCTAATCCTAACCCTACTCCAGACCTAAACCTACCCCGTCACCTTACTGAAGTTAAAGGTAAAGCGTCAGTTGGATGACGCCCCAGGATCCTCATCTAACTGACGTTAAAGGGTACCTTAAAACGGCGGATGTTGACGTATGGTAAAAAGCGTCAGTTGTATGATGTCTTGGGATGAGACTGTGTGATATTTTTAGCACAATTCACACACCGTGGTAATTCAGGAGAAAAAAATCTCCAAATACTTCATGTGAAACTGCGTTCTTCCGACCTTTTACAATCGTTTCAATTGATTTTGATTAATAAGGATGAGGGAGAGAGAGCAATACATTCGCTGGGCTCTCTAGTCAGTGGAAAAACAAACAGGTTCTGAGAAGGGTCGCAAGTTGTAACACAGTCTCATCCCAAAAAGTCATATAACTGACGTCTTGGGACGTCTTTTGACCATACGTCAATATCCGCCTTTTTAGGGCCCCCTTAAAAGTCGGTAGATTGTAGTCCCGGGCCGTCATACATCTGACGCTTTACCTTTAACGTCAGTTAGGTGACGGGTTAGGTTTAGGGTTAGGTTTAGGTCTGGGGTAGAGTTAGGATCCCATAACCTCATCTACCGACGTTTAAGGGGGCCCTAAAAAGGCGAATATTGACGTATGGTCAAAAGACGTCCCAAAACTTCAGTTATATGACGTCTTGGGATAAGACTGCGCTGCAAGTTGAACCAACTTTGAACCAGCACCAGTTCTGAACCCATTCTTTTTTGGTGGAAAAGGGGTGTGAGTGAATTCATACTTGTTTGAATGCCTCAGTCAAGAGAATCGGCGTGTTTGCACAAGTGTTTCAGACACTGGTCTACAAGAAGCATTCCCTATATCACCAACACCATCCCTCAAAAGGGAACCAGTTGAAACTCCCCTTCTAAGGTTACAATTAAATACAGGGAACATTTCTTTTAAAACAAAACATTGTCTTGTTGTGTTAGAATAGTAGTGCTGGTGTATAAAGTATGCTCTACTGTTCAGGATTAGCTATTAATTAGCCTTTCCACTTAGACTTTTACAATTACTGCTTAACATACATGGGCACAGAAAAAAAACAATCCCATATTCTTAATTACAGCAATAGATACATTCCTGCAACTATAGAGAACACACTCGCTCTCTCTCTCTCTCTCACACACACACACACACACACACACACACACCATATGCCATGAAACCTAACATAATTAATTGGTGGTTGTCTCATATAGTAGCATCTTAGTTAATTTCTTGGAGCTCAAGCTATTGTGTGTATCTCACACAGTCACATACAAGGTATGAATAGGTAATAACAGTGTTTAGTGAATGAAGCTGCAGGATTAAATTCATTAAGTTATTTTCAACCTAATATCTGTGGCATGCGATCAACTATCAGAGTGTTTTAACAGTAAAACCACAACACTTAGCATTAGTGTGTGATACTATCGCTTACCAGCCAGCTATTTCAGAAGATTCTTCAATAAATACCTATCTAAATAATACCAATAAATAAGCTATAATCCAATCCAGCCATAGTTAAATCACATTCAAACCTTTGTTTCAAAAAGTTGAGAGTTGATGTTGTCTCTTCTTAAACTTATAGAAGCCTATTTTTGCCATCATAACTGACTCCATATATACCAACTGTGCCTTTATACCACTTGCTTCATTTCTCATAAAATATTATATTGCCATGATTAATTAACTTAATATGTATTTTACAGTGGATGTGCTTTAAAGTTTGTTTTTTTAAGAGCCACATGCACGTGTTCGTGTAATATACTGTTGTGTGCACGTGTGTGAGGAGAGTGCATTAGACCGATATTAACCTCAGAGGTGAGGGGAGGATGTCATGATGAGAATCGCCCACAGTGCTCAAACTCTTTTTAATTAAATCCTGCACACATTTATATGTGTGCGTGTGTGTGTGTCTGTCGGTGCCAGGGTTGACTAATGAGTCGTCCTGTTGGTATCCTGGTCACATTGCATTGGCCCAGTGACACCGGTATGCCGAGTGGAAGATGAAGAGGAGAGTTAAATGACATTTTCCTCACAGAGATCCAAACAGGTGCTGGCAGCGGCCTCAATCTCTCCTTATCCCACCAGCCTGAGAGGATGATGCTTGCCTTCAGTCCAACTGTCAGAGAGGAGTAGAAGAGAACATGAATGCTCCATCAAAGGTGAAAAGGATACAGAAAATAGACTGAGAGACAAGAAGAGAATGAAATAAAGGAGGAAAGAGGGAGGAATTGACCCTTTGCTCTCTCGTTCCGCCCTACTGTTGAATTTAGAGCGAGCGAGCTAGAGCGCACATGCGAGACAGAGCAGACTATGCTTCAAACCGTATAGTGCGCACACTACAGAGAGGGAGAGAGTGAGAGAGTTGTGTCTGTGCGCCTCATGACACAGAGACTAAGGCACCGAAATCAGGCACCGAAATTTTCGTTCTCATTTGGTCTGGTTACTACCGTTTACGTCAGAACCGGTTCCAAATTGGCACCGAGTTTCGGTACCCAACCCTTACCTTTATCCATACACTTAAAAAAATTAAAAAAACGTTGCACAAATTAATACGAAATTACCACTGTATGGATCCACTGGAGGCAAGTTGTAGATAGAGCTGAAATGCAGGTTAATAGTAACAAACATAACAAGATCATAGGAAACAATACTTGACTTAGGCCTTGTTTACACGAGAACGCTCGCGGGTGAAAACGTAAAAAGATTTTATCGGATGTGTCTTTTGTTTACACGGCGACGGCATTTTTGGGGCTTAAAAACGCAAAAAAGTGAAACCACTCTCTAGAGTGGAAATCTTAAAAACGCTTTTCCCGTGTAAATGGTAAAAACACAAAAGTCTGCTTGACAGTGAAGGTTGTACGCAGGCGCGCGGATTTGGTGTTGTTGTGTGGCAGCGCTTCACGTTGCCACCTATCCGCCTGGAGTGCATACTACAATTTCACACTCTTTTGCGTCACCATATACACGCGGATTTCCCACCCAAAACGCTTGTCTAAATGAAGAATAAAAAAGTGCTAATGCAACGGCACTTTTGCGTTTTCTCTTCAGAATCGTTTCCGTGGAAACATAGCCAAAGACATGGCAAACATTAGGGCTTAAGTACACAGATTAATGACAGGACAAGGGACACATGTGAACAATGAACAGATGATTAACCAATGACAAGGCACATGAGAGGATCACATGACAAACAGGGAATCACATTACAGACATGGAACATACATGAACAAACCAAAACGTGACAGAGACAAGACCAAATCATGACCACCACCCAGTTAAATAGTTACTGTTTCTCATAAGATCACCTTTTGTTAAAATAAATAAAATCAAATGATTATTCTATTTACAAACATTACAGTTAATATATCACCATGAACCCAAAAAGAGTCAAGTTTTGAAGAACTGTATGAACTTGTCGAAGATGCTGCATGATAGCTATCAAAGATATTATTTAAAGAAAATCTTGGCAGCTGCCCAACTTAAATAAATCAGTTTATCCAGTGTGCAAAACCTTTTTTTTTTTTTTTTCCACACAGTTATTGTGACTTCAAAAGTCTTGTAATATGACATATAAGTAATTTGGCCACTTTTATGATACCTTTATGGTAATTTTGCCTGTTTTTTTTTTGGTTTTTTTAAAAGCTTTAAAACATCAGTCTCATTGTAATTATATAGAATATAATCACCTTTACAGTTGTTCAAAATTAAATGAAACAATGTTTTTTTTTTTGTTTTGTTTTTTTGTTTTTTACAGGACTGTTTATATATATAAATATACTTTGAAGTTTTTCATTTGCTATTGCTTCTACTGTGACTTGAATCAATGTGTACATAAATTGTACATACATAATTAATGTTATTAACTTAAAAGTCGTTCATTCGCATATTGATGTTTACGTATTGATAGCTTAGAGCGAATGCAAGTGTCTGTATTGATGTACATGTTCATTGGGGAATTAATACTAAATTTAATACACAGAAATGCAATTCTCAAGGTTTACTTAAGGATTCGAAGGAAAATACTACTCATATTCAGTTTACGTACTTTGTCTCACTATTATAAGGGACCTGTCATTAAAATGTTACTTTAATTTTTTTTAAGGTTCCACATGCAGATCTGTCATGTTAAAAAAACAAGAAAAGCATAATTGATATTATGGTAAATCGAAGCTGTTGCTATATTGTTTAGTACCTTTTTCAGTTTAGCCTTTTTGTTTTTATTTAGATTTAGAGAAAGGTGGGAAGGGATAAGGAAGAACAATTCTTACTTGAGTCACCCAAAATTCAACTTCGACTGTGCTGCATGTCACTGCGATTTTATTAACGTATTTTTAAGGTTTTAGGATTTGATTTAACATAGTATCAATTTCAACAAGAGAAATAAGTGTGCGTAAGTGAAGTACTTCACAAATATTAAATATGCTTCAAATAAATAATTGTTCCTTTAATTAATGGGGGAAGAAATAGTGGCCTGCGTGTGTTTGTGTGCTCGTGTGTGTGTTTGTGTGTACATGTTTTCTATCGCGGTGGGGACTTAAACCTGAATGCATACAGACTCATGGGGACAAGTGTCACTGTGGGGACCTAAATTGAATTTATTATTATTTATTTTTTTTTTTTAATGTAAAAATGCAGAATGTTTCCTGTGATGCATAGGTTTAGAGGTATGGTTAGTCTAAGAGGATAAAATATACAGTTTGTACAGTATAAAAACCATTGCGTCTATGGAGAGTCCTCACAAAGATAGTAAACCAGACATGTATGTGTGCGTGTGTGTGCGTGCATTTATAGTGAGCATTGATTTTTCTAGCCCTAGATTTTTAAAGATGAATTCACCTGACCGAGCAGCAGATCGGATCAGATCTTAAAATCTCTCAGACAATCGCTCCTCTCCTCCCTTCAGGATTGATGGATGAGACGGGCAACAAGGTGGATTATTGGGGGAGGGGAGATGGAGGCAGAGATGATTGGGGAGTATTACTCTGTTCATCCCATTTCTATATGCAGGTCTGACAGTTGTCACACATATGATTTAGATGAAGTGTCAGTGACATACTCCTCATTTACATCCATCTTTGTGTATGTCTAAGTTAACCGACCATACGTTTTTGACCTTCCGAATCAATTATATCAGTTGGAATTACATTAATCAGATGTACTCTACAGATGCAGATGTACAGATTCCCCCCTTAGATTGCAGTTCGGTTGATATGGCAGCAATTTTTTTAGCGCACTTTTTTATTGTGAGTGATAGCCAGTATCTGTAAGAGAGACCTCGTTTGCCGCCTTGAGACAGTGACAAGCAGATACATTGTGGCAATATAAAGGGGCTTAATGCAATCTGAGTGGCCCTAAATTTATTATGGCCAACAGAATGCCTCAGGGGAGCAAAGCTCAGCCTCTGATTGGCTGGTGAGATTATCATCTCTAATTGGATGATTATGTTACCCACAAGTCCATTCTCTCGTTATGCTGGCCGTCGCGGAACTGCCAGAGGTGATGAATATTGAGCGCCTGTCATGGTCCGCCATCAGCCCACACTCAACATCAACAGATCACTGTCATATTTTCTACACTTCACCACTCTTATTGGGGCTTAATTGATTTTGGTGCTGGCTGTGATACTTCATTTTATCTCTGCAGTGGGAACTTGGCTGTAAAATATTAGTCATGTGACTGCGTCTCTGAGAATCCAGGGTGAAATTTAACCATTTACGACATTGTTACAATGTAGTATCACTGTAATAAGCATTTCAATACTGTTTGCTTGTGCTTTTCAAGTTTAATATGAATGTTCATTTAACACTTACTCTCACATCTATTTGATTCTTTTTCTGTGGTCAAAAGGACATATCGGTACTTAGAAGATCTTCATGGCAAAAAAAAAGTCATAAATAGCTATTTCTTCCTGATTTAACCTATAACAAATAGCTTTGTTGGTATACATTTATGTATTTATCTTGATTTAGTGATCATATTTTTGACTTGAATACATTTAGAAGTTACCATATTTTAGTTATCTTCACTATAGTCCCAGCATTTTGAACCCAAAGTTAGCTTTGTGTGAGGAATAAACCATAATTAAAGACGTTATTCACTGACGTATTCTGGTCCACCATACAGTATAGCTGTCAAATCACATTTGTCCTGGGAATATTTAAACTTGGCTGCTGGATAAGTAACGGGACTTTAAAATTAAATCAAACTTGGTGCAATGTGTTTTGACAAGCTTGAATGGTAGTGATGCAAATCTATGAGAAGTAAAACCTGGCATGACACATATAGAGCAAGCTGCAAGTTACGAAGTGTCTTGTCAAATTTGAATACATTTTATATATGGTGGAAAGAAAGCTTTTCAGTGAAATAATTGGGATCTGGGGAGAGGAGTATGACAGAATGTTGGGTTGAGCTAATGACAACAATTTGGTAGTCATTACAATTTCAAATATATACATTACTTGTGTGTTACTTCTGTTAAATACTTTCAAATTGAGTACACTCAAAAAACAAAAAAGTCTTCGTCTTCGATTTTTTACAATATATCTATAAAACATTTTCCAACTTTAACTGAAAGCACAACACATAGTTCAACCAAAATCAAGAAAAAAAAGAACAAACAGAAGTATAATAATTAACACATGTATATAGGCCACTAAAAGGGTAAAAAAAATAATAATAAATACACTAAAAAACTGCATACATTACAAGTTATCTTTATTTACTTACTTGAGACTACATGCATGGGAAAACCCTTCCGGAGAATATCTGACAATTCAGACCCTAGATTATTGATATAGGGATTCCAGAAAATACAGTACTGGCCTGGCTGACCATTAACTTCACAAGTTAAATATCTCAGCAGAATCAGTTCCATCAAAATCTTGTGCCAACCGGATATAGTCAGAGTCTTGACAGTTATCCATCTCAGTAATGTTTTTCCTATTGCTGCCTAAGTAAGAAGAAAATACAGTCTCTCTTTTTTATTATTTTTTATATATAAAATCAAAGCTTAAAGGCAAAATATGTAGTTTTTTGCCACAAGAGGGCGCAGTTTCCGACATTAACAAAGGCGTAGGTTGATGACGCAGTGATGAGCTGAATGATGGGACTTGCTGCCAAGCTGATGGATCTAATAACATGATAGGTTTATCCATGATAAAGCATTAGTGCATACAGGTCGCGATTGCTAAAGAGCCAGATATCACACGCGAGTCCCATGGATATAAAGGAATAAGGACATTTAATTCTACCGAACTATCCGCAAGTGCTGTATTACTCACACAGATCAGTTTATTAGACAAATTAAACTTGTGAGGCAACGTAGCACTGTTTCGCTTTGTCTAACCTTACACTATCACACTAAACAGTATTTAAATGTGTGTTGAAAGTTATGTTATAATACGTGTTATCTCGTTTGCTATACGAAACTAGCAGTAAGATAGATCAACATAAGAATAACATACTGACCATATTCTAACATTTTATCATGTTGAGCTAACGTTATATAGCATTGATTTGTTTTATGTACATTTGCTCTCCTGTCCAATAAAGTTGTCAAGTCGTGATTCGTGAAGCTCTGTCAAGTCCAAGTTAGTCGTGGACGTGGAGTTCTCAGCATCTCAAAAACGCCACTCTGATACTGATCCTCATTTCAGTTCTCCTTGTTTGTCCCAAAGTCTATATTTGAAAGAAACAAGAACTGCGTGCCACTAAACATTATCTTGTCTACGTCTGTCGCTATGGTTACGTCATGGCTATGGCAGTATGAACGGAAACCGAGGATAGTATGAATATTGCGTCATTGACAGGCAACATTTTTTTTCCGAGACGGCCACTTTTTTGAAATGGGATTTTCTCTAAAATTAAAAGAAAAAAAAATCTTTGGAGACTTTTGGGATATTGTAAGTGCACAACTGCAGGAAATATATCACACTGTGCAAGTGATTTTTGGATATTTTATTAAAAAATTCTTAAATATTGTACCTTTAATCAGGCAGACCAAGGATCAAAAATAAAGGATCCAACGTCAAATCCTTATCAAAGATATTACTCATTTCAGAAAACAATGTTGGCCCGAAATATTTGTAACTCATTACATGACCAAAGAAAGTGAGTGAGGGTTTTATAATTAGAGGTAAAAGGGGACTGATCTGTGCCATGTTTTGTAGTACTTTGTAGTTTTTTTTCTTGTTTATTAGACTCTCCTGGTGTTTCTAATTAACCCCACCCCTTGTTATCTTGTATAGCTTGTTTGCTCGTAGCTTGTTGCTTGTAGCTGTTTCCTATGTTCCTGTCTTGAGTTCCGTGTTTCGTTGTTTACCCTGGATGACCGGTTTGTTTCATTAAAATAGTGCTTGCATTTGGATTATCTCCGCTTAATTCCTGGCTCAATGTTACAGCATATTTCCCCATTCTTCTTCACTTATAGCGAAAAAAGTTCCATCTCCCAAGCAAGTCTAGTATTCAGAACTACATTTCCCTCAGATATAGAATTGAGAACATTGTAACAGACTCACTGACTTTTCTAGGTGTCTGAAATTGTAGTTTATCTATAGAAGACAGACTTCTGTTATTACAAAAACTGTAAAAAAAAAATCCTGCTTTAATAATTGATACCGTATCTGATACTGTATCATCTCCTCAAAATCAAACCTTCATCAAACAAGTCTATAAGCCAACTAATGCGTTAAGTTCATCCATAATTTAAACCTCCCATCCGATCCACTTTTGGAAGGAAGTTCGGATTGTTTGGTATGAGAGCATAGGTTAATTTAGTTATTCCCTTAAAATAGCAAATAGCCATCCATGCCTTAAGTGCATTTATGGTTATTTACAGCATATCAATTATCCAATATGGATTTTTTTTTTTTTTGAAAAACAAATCCACAAGCTGGAGTTTTGACAATGATTGTTCAAGGTCCAACCACATAGAAGATATTTCCTTTTCTATTTTACCACTTTGTTCATTACACGCAATGAAATTAGATTGTGACAACATTTTCGGAATTACAGTAATTCCTATAGCATGACCTCATTTTAATTAACAAGCAGCAAAACTCGTCTTTTTTTTCCAGAGTGGTTTTGAAATCCTTTTATTCGACTGAGCATTCAAACATATTCAGAAAACTCTTTTGAAACCCTGCCCTTTTGACAAAAGAGAGAACATCTTCAGCCCCCTGAATATTCTCAGTGTTCTGTGCTTGCATCTCCAGGTTACAGGGTCCTCCATTAAAACCTGCAATAAATCCACCTGCCCATCTCATCTCATCGTTCAAAGCCACAATGTCACAGAGAAACTAATATCTGTGCCCTTCATTCACTCGCTCACGCTTTATTTACCCGCTGACCCCCATCATGGTCCAAATGCACTGATCCGTGTCAGCGTGACAGACAGGGTGCGCGTAGCTGCGGACCGATTCATTTCAGCTTGCGTGATGGGGAGGTGGGGAGGGGCATTCATCCAGCCCACACTCATTCAAACGTCTTTCTTTCACCACGCGATAGCTCAACCTCTAGTAAGCTTGCCGTACGCCATCCGGGGCTCCATTCGCTGACCGCAATCTTTTCGGCAAGGTTACAAAACTGTTCTACAGCTTGTAGAATAGACTTTTGGCTTGCTTTTGAGTCTTTTGGGTCAAATACAAAAATAATAAGCGGTTTCGCATAGCAGCCTTTGAAAACCACCAAATGCATCTTCTTTCTATTGATGTATTCGGTTTGGCACCCTGCTCCGATGTTGGCTGCCCTCGCTCTCAGCTGTGTTTGTGTGTGTGGGGTGCTTATGCAAGCACCGCCGGAAACGCAAAGCACTTGAATGTCTGACTCTTGGCCTCTCTGACTTTGCTTCCGTTTTGTTGGTGTACTGAGAACATTAGCCGGCTGTTCTCGGCTCTGCCGCCACCGCTGTTAAAGGGATAATTCACACGAAGATGATTGTCGTTATTTACTCACCCTTATGTCGTTCCAAAATCGTGTTTTTTTTTTCCCATGTGGAATGCAAGAAAATAGTGGGCAGTTCATTATAAACATGCTTGTCGCAAACAGGCTTGTTTTGGCATCAATACTGTTGATGCGCACATTTCTGATTTACTCTACATTTTGGTTTGCCGTTTGGTTTCTGAAGTTTAGGAATTACGAGCCCGTTCTCATCCCAAGGCGTCATATACGACGATTTTTTGCCAAAGTCTAGACATCCAATGCACTTGGCACCCTTTATCGTCAAATGAGACGCAGATATATATGGGGCAGAAGGGGCCTCCTATATGTGGGGCCTCCTAGTGGTCTAACCCTACCCCATACCTAAACCTACCATAACTGAAGCATCTCATTTGACGATGAGATTTTCGAAGACACGTCGAATTGTCGAAGTGTCGTATATGATGCCTTGGGTTGAGAATGCGTTGGAATTACACAAAACACCAGAATTGCAGTGATGTTTTATGTAACTTAAATATTCCACTTTTTGGGGAAATAGGCTCATTTTACCACTCCCCCAGAGTTAAACAGTTGGGTTTTACCATTTTCGAATCTATTCAGCTGATTTTCTGATATTTAGAAGAATATCAGTAACCAGACAGTTTCTGGTCTCATTGACTTCCATAGTATATATTTTTCCTACTATGGAAGTCAATGAGACCAGAAACTGTCTGGTTACTGATATTCTTCTAAATATCAGAAAATTGTCTGAATGGATTTGAAAACGGTAAAACTCAACTGTTTAACTCTGTGGGAGTGGTAAAATGAGCCTATTTCCCAAAAAAAGTGGAGTATCCCTTTAAAGGCCCACTGAAGTGCCTTGAAATCTGGCGCATTATTCAGGTTGTAGACGTAATTTGAAACAGGAAGATGGGGTGGGGCATCAATCAGCTCCTCCCCTTTTTAAAATAACCAATAGCTTTTAATTTATATCACAGCTTGACCAGAACTCAGTAAAGCCGGTTTCCACCTAAGCTTAACTTTACAATATAGCATTCAAATTGGTCTGATGCATTTTCTGGGGTGCTAATGTCTCTGGACTGGAGCTACGGTGGATTCACGTGACTAACGTAAAACCAGACTTCGATCACCCCAGTCGAAAGTATATTTAGACTGTCTGAATCATTCCTTATCCCTTATTTAGTGCACTAAATGCCATTCACCAGGTAGCAAATAGTAAATGTGTGAACTAGTGACCGATTTTAGCCACAATTTTAGCGATTATTTATAATGTAGGGACAGGATGGGACGCTTTAGTTTCGAGAGAGCATTTGATTGGTCTGAAAATCCAATGAGAAGCTGAAGTGCAGAGTGATGTCATCAAAATTAATCCATATTGGCTGAAGTAAGAGACTGTAATGGCGCTTTTCCATTACCAGTACCAGCTCGGCTAACGCAGTCTCATCCCAAGACGTCATATAACTGACGTCCTAGGACGTCTTTTGATCATACGTCAACATTCGCCGTTTTAGGGTACCCTTTAACGTCAGTTACTGTCGATAAGAAAGCAGGACTTCTACGTTCCGTTCAGTCTTTCTCCTTCATTAGCTCTATCCACCTGGGAAAAGCTGTCCCGACATTTACCCTCGTTTTTAAATTTGCCGGTCACCCTTCCTTTTAGATTCACTTTTTAACCATTTTCTTGGCGACCAGGATTGCATTATGAAGTATCGTGCAGCAGTGCAGCCTTTCAAGCGCCTCTCACTGACCTCCTTGTGTCCGTTTCAGTCAGCCGGCTCTCAATGAAAACGCGTTGCGGTGGACTAGTGCTCTTTGTCCCTCTCCGTTATTATAGTTTTTCAAGATGGTGGAACGACGCGGCGCCCTCCATGGACTCACCCGTCAGATCATTGTCAGAGCTAATTTTACACCAATGAGATCATATTTATGAATAAAGACATTAATTTTAGCTAATGAAATATTTTTAAAAAAATATTTAATACCCCTTAAAACCTTAAAAAGATTAAGTTTAATGACACTAGTTTGCAACGTTCCCCAAAAATCAAATACTCTTTACGATTTGTACTACATTTTTTAAACGATAATCTTACTTTAAAAAATGTAAAAGCACATATTTGCTGTTTTCTGACACACGACCTTTTGTGAATAGTATTAAGATGGAGTAAATAATTGTAGTGTAATCTAAGTGTCTTGTTCTATTTGTATGGTGTTATCGCCTATATGTTTGAGAAACTGCCTAAACTTTGTTCTCTCGACCTTCATTTACCGAGGGGTACAAATAAAACAATCAACCAACCAAGACCATTAACCGGTTCTTTTTTAAAATAAATTGACTTTCTACAAATATCGGTCTGATAAAAATGGACTACACCATGATACAAGATAGTGTAGTGTTTAAAACCATGATAACAGTTTCTTTCTTTTGACAAACCTACAGAAATGCCTTTTGATTACTAAGTGTCAGCCATAGTGCAAATCTCTGCATAGTGTAATCTCTGTGAGGTCTCAACCACAATCACAAAACTCTGTGGTGGGTGATACGGTCATAGCTTTACTAAAATAAAATTTTATAAAACTGAAATTATATTATGGTTTGTTATCGACAAATACCTTTTATTTTTAACTAACGCTTCAATATCCAGCATAATTTTGTTCAAAATTATTTTCTGACCCAAATAATCAGATAAAGGAATGTTCACAAGCTACAGTTAGATATTCTCCTGCATAGTGTGCGTGTAAATAGTAGCGCTTAAATGTTGGGCTGTATATTTTCACACCGTATGCAAAGTACCATACTCTAGCCTATGGACTCACTTTAAAAAACATAATATACAGTAATTGAACGGACCAAATCACCAAGAAACCAGGGTTAAAAAGCACCGTTTATCATAAATATACAAAATTCACAAATGATGCCTATTCAGATAGCTAGCAGATGTCTTTGTATGTTGGACAGTGTGTCTGTTTTAGGCGAAGACGTTTCTTTGAGAACCGTCAACATTCAGTGTTTATAATACATGACCATTAGTAATTTAAGTGTTTGCACTCTGTTTGACTAAACTTTCCCTCTATCTACGATGCTGAATCGCATAAACTATTGTAAACTACTGTTAATATAAGCAAGTATCACTTACTTAAGTTACTTTTAAGTAAGTTTTAACGTGAAAAGTAAACGCATGCTGTTTTACAACTTAAACTATTGCAAACAGAATCACATCTGACTATTGCACTGAGAGACGCGCATTCATTAAGACTGTTAAACAAAGTTTGGTCATTCTAGAGATCAGCCTGCTTCCATTTAAAACAAATACGCTTGTGATCATTTTTTATGTCTGTAATTGACATTTTATATATACTAATTGATTATGCCGTTTACATCTTGCTCCTTTTGTACAGTTTGCAAAAACATGAGATATTTCTTTTAGAACATCTTTCAGCTAAGTCTACGAAACGTTGACATGAAAGCTGAGTATTGCGGCTTTTCTGTTACCTACAACAATATTAAACTCGTCTAGCTATTGCCCATTGCACTGCACAGTCAAAGATGCACAGTTATTTTGTGTATGTGGCTAAACAATGGTTAAGTTGCTTAAACAATGTGAAAGGCGGGAAGATTCATTTTTTATTCCGTCTACACCGATACTTGGACACAAGAGTTTTAGGCATGGGTTCTTCTTTTTATGAAAACGATGCAGTTTTTGGCCTCATCACCAAAATGTCTTAACATATCATAAATATCACTTGCTAGATAAATTATATCTAACTATCAACAGTTATATATATGTGAAACACGCTCAGTCGCATTAGAGTCGGATTCTTGTTTATATTTAACATTGAACCGCTAGTGTTCTTCAATTGTTTACCACCGTTTCATTTTTAACAACACTTATCGTATTTTGTATGGCGTCTTTACACTTTCACCCCATGGATATCCGTCTCCTAACGTTAGCTATAGTGTTAGTGAACTCTAGGTCTTCTCTTTTTCATATACCACACTATTCATATGAATTGGCTTGATTTAATAAAATGATGGTTTAAACCACATTATATTATTATACCATCCTAGTTTTTAAATACCGCTTAAATGTAAATAATATACTTTAACCCCAGAATACCGCACAAGGATCGCTGAAATATGTGTAAAACAAATATGTAGATCTATGTTTTTAAAAAATTCAGCAAAACAAAGAATGAAGACATCTTTCTGTCGGTTACCCTCAAAATCCAGGCATACAACAAAATAAAGTACATTTACAAATAAAGTACATCATAACAAGTGGTAATGACGTGTTTTACGTGATATTGATGTCACGTTTTTAATTTCAGCTCAATAGATTTGAATGCGCTAAAGGTTTATAATGGAACTTCTCAATAGTGGGTAAAAGTTAACTGAAAGTCTGCGCAAGATAAAATAGTCCTAGCTTCTTTCTAATATATAAAATATTTATATATTTTGGTGTAATTCATAGAATTCTCTTTGGCGGCATATGCATAACGTCTCCATGACGTTACTTCTGATTCAATGAGGCTTTAATCCTATATAGTCATTTACGACATCATGACGACACCCCTATACAACCCCCTCCAGCGGGAGTGAGGGCGGACCACAATCGCAGGGCTGATAAACTCTACAGAGAGCTCAGCCTCAGTCATACCCAACCCCAGTTTTCCTAACTGAAGGGGCCTAGCTCTAGTCACAGAATGGTGTGCCGCTGCTACATCTCATCGATCAAAAGTCGAAGGAGCATTGTCTGGTTGTAGCACAGACTGTCAAAGTCCGCTTCAACCTTGCTGTTTGTCTGACGGACGATTGTGGTGTAAGGACTTCCAGGAGATTACAGAATCTTTCATCATCAAATAAAGGAGCGAAAAATCTAACAACTTCAGAAATGGCGACGCAAAAACTGACGGAGAGTGACTCCCTGCCGAGTTCTGTCATATCTGTCGTGTGAGTGCGGCACGGGGAAAGACTGTTGTTTAAGAGCTATACAAGACTCTGGGCCCTATTTTAACGATCTGAAACGCAAGTGTCAAAGCGCATGGCGCAAGTAACTTTGTGGGCGGGTCCCGGCGCTGTTGCTATTTTCCCGGCGGGATAAATGCCTCTTGCGCCTGGCGCAAATCTAAAAGAGGTTGGTCTGAAGTAGCGTCATTATTCATAGGTGTGGTTTGGGCGTAACGTGAAATAAACCAATCCGAGCGCCATCCAACATACCCTTTAAGAACAGGTGCGCATGTTGCATGACGGATTGTTATTATAACGGCGGGTTTACCAGGCGCGCGCCAGGAGCGTTCACAGCCGATGAGACCGACGTTCTTGTCAGGACAGTGAAAGACAGAAGTGACGTTGTATAGGGATGGGAGAAACTCTTGCACATCAGCGTCGGTTAAACATTATAGCCTATACGTTTCTGCCACTATTGGGCAAACAGGTCTGATCCTTTAGTACTACAATAGCCTTAAGAAATGGGTATTTCAGTTTTTTCATCTTCATGTAAACCACAATGATTTCCCTCTTGTGTTAATATTTTTCCTTGTTATAATGTATGATTTGCAAAAATAAAAACTACTGCATCTATGTTGATGAGAGAATCAGTATTTGCGCGTTGTGTACCCGCTATATTATGGCCAAGCATGCGCGCTTAAAATAGCATTATGAACAACGCGCAACGAGCCACTGACTTTAGACCAGGTTTTTTCTGGTCAGTGGCGCAATTGTGTTCTGGAAGTGTAAAATAGCACCTGGGAATGTTTGCGCCGAAACACGCCTCCTTTTTGCGCCGATCCGCCCAGGGAGCGCAAGTTCATTTCCTAGTTTACCGACGTGCGTCTGTGGAGGGGAAAATCCCGCTTTGCGCGCGTGCAAAATAGGAATGAGACATGCGTTTGTGTATAAAGTCATTTGCGCCGGGTGCAAGATAGGGCCCTCTATGTTTAAAGATTATTTTAGAGGCCCGATGGTTAGCTTGATGCACAGGATGATCGAGGCGGCGTGTGATGACAACGACGATTGCACGAGGGATACCAAACAGGTGAAAAATCTTAAAAAAGAAATGGATGACATAAGAGGGTTGGTTCAAACTTGGACAGATGTTACGCCCATGTTTGTAAACGGCAAAGAACTGGTCGGTGTAATCCTCAGAAAAGTTCTGGATGTGATTCATGAATCTTGTGAGGAATTTGAATTCGTCGAGCTACTCTGTATGTGTACGTTTGTAACAGATCTCTGTGTGTCACTGTTGTCAAAAAAGGTAAAGACAGATGTGGATGAAATAGTTCAAAGTCTGGTGAACTATGCCCTAGAGAAAAACCTGATTGCGTGCCGCAACTTTTTATTGTTGCTCGATTACCTGTAAATGTCGTTATTGTTTTACTTCACTATGTTTAAATAAAAAAATATTTTGTGGTCATGTCGGAGCTCATAAGCTCATAACTTGGTTTCTATAGGATTCATAGTAAACATGCATAGTATAAATCAGATACTAAGTCAAACGGATATAATAAAACAGACACTAAGCACATTGAATAAAATGATATTTATTCAACAAACTAAAAGCTAAGTAAATTGAATGATATTTGTTCAACAAACTAAAATCTAAGTAAATTGAATGATATTTATACAACAAACTAAAATCTAAGTTAATTTAATATAATGATGTTGGTACAAAATTATTATAATGATTTTAGTACAAGATCTAAGTAAAAAAAAAAACAAAAACAAAAAAAAAACGAAAAATGGGTAGTAATAATGATGTCAGTGGTAATCTAACCAGAAAAGAAAGTCACGGCAGGTCATCATGTCACGATTTAGGATGTAATTAACATACATTACAACAATTTTGTCAACGTTTTCAATAGCGTCGACAATTTTGATCGCATCATCATCAGAGTCAAGTTTTCGTTACCAGCTCGGTACAGACATCGGCTACATAAGTACAAGTACACAACATATCGGTGATTCCTAGCGGGCGTTGTGGTTCACAGATCATATCTAGAACCTCTTTTATCATATCACCGGGTTGTTCAAAGTCTGGTGAACTATGCCCTACAGAAAAACCTGATTGCGTGCCGCAACTTTTTATTGTCGCTCGATCACCTGTAAATGTCGTTATTGTTTTACTTCACTATGTTGAAATAAAAAAATATTTTGTGGTCATGTCGGAGCTCATAAGCTCATAACTTGGTTTCTATAGGATTCATAGTAAACATGCATAGTATAAATCAGATACTAAGTCAAACGGATATAATAAAACAGACACTAAGCACAGCTTAGTGTCTGTTTTATTATATCCGTTTGACTTAGTATCTGATTTTGAAGTAAAACAATAACGACATTTACAGGTGATCGAGCGACAATAAAAAGTTGCGGCACGCAATCAGGTTTTTCTCTAGGGCATAGTTCACCATACTTTGAACTATTTCATCCACATCTGTCTTTACCTTTTTTGCAGAATCTTTCATCATCAAATAGGGGAGCGAAAAATCTAACAACTTCAGAAATGGCTACGCAAAAGCTGACTGAGAGCGACTCCCCATCGAGTTCTGTCGTAGCGGGGGGACTGCGTCATCCGGCGTGTGAGTGCGGCACGGGGAAAGACTGTCGTTTAAGAGCTATACAAGACTCTATGTTTAAAGATTATTTTAGAGGTCCGATGGTTAGCTTGATGCACAGGATGATCGAGGCTGCGTGTGATGACAACGACGATTGCACGAGGGATACTAAACGTGTGAAAAATCTTAAAAAAGAAATGGATGACATAAGAGGGTTGGTTCAAACTTGGACAGATGTTACGCCCGTGTTTGTAAACGGCAAAGAACCGGCCGGCGTAATCCTCAGAAAAGTTCTGGATGTGATACATGAATCTTGTGAGGAATTTGAATTCGTCGAACTACTCTGTATGTGTACGTTTGTAACAGATCTCTGTGTGTCACTGTTGTCAAAAAAGGTAAAGACAGATGTGGATGAAATAGTTCAAAGTATGGTGAACTATGCCCTAGAGAAAAAACTGATTGCATGCCGCAACTTTTTATTGTCGCTCGATCACCTGTAAATGTCGTTATTGTTTTACTTCACAATCAGATACTAAGTCAAACGGATATAATAAAACAGACACTAAGCTGTGCTTAGTGTCTGTTTTATTATATCCGTTTGACTTAGTATCTGATTTATACTATGCATGTATACTATGAATCCTATAGAAACCAAGTTATGAGCTTATGAGCTTCGACATGACCACAAAATATTTTTTATTTCAACATAGTGAAGTAAAACAATAACGACATTTACAGGTGATCGAGCGACAATAAAAAGTTGCGGCACGCAATCAGGTTTTTCTCTAGGGCATAGTTCACCATACTTTGAACTATTTCATCCACATCTGTCTTTACCTTTTTTGACAACAGTGACACACAGAGATCTGTTACAAACGTACACATACAGAGTAGTTCGACGAATTCAAATTCCTCACAAGATTCATGTATCACATCCAGAACTTTTCTGAGGATTACGCCGGCCGGTTCTTTGCCGTTTACAAACATGGGCGTAACATCTGTCCAAGTTTGAACCAACCCTATTATGTCATCCATTTCTTTTTTAAGATTTTTCACACGTTTAGTATCCCTCGTGCAATCGTCGTTGTCATCACACGCAGCCTCGATCATCCTGTGCATCAAGCTAACCATCGGACCTCTAAAATAATCTTTAAACATAGAGTCTTGTATAGCTCTTAAACGACAGTCTTTCCCCGTGCCGCACTCACACGCCGGATGACGCAGTCCCCCCGCTACGACAGAACTCGATGGGGAGTCGCTCTCAGTCAGCTTTTGCGTAGCCATTTCTGAAGTTGTTAGATTTTTGGCTCTCCTATTTGATGATGAAAGATTCTGCAAAAAAGGTAAAGACAGATGTGGATGAAATAGTTCAAAGTATGGTGAACTATGCCCTAGAGAAAAACCTGATTGCGTGCTGCAACTTTTTATTGTCGCTCGATCACCTGTAAATATCGTTATTGTTTTACTTCACAATCAGATACTAAGTCAAACGGATATAATAAAACAGACTCTAAGCTGTGCTTAGTGTCTGTTTTATTATATCCGTTTGACTTAGTATCTGATTTATATTATGCATGTTTACTATGAATCCTATAGAAACCAAGTTATGAGCTTATGAGCTCCGACATGACCACAAAATATTTTTTTATTTCAACATAGTGAAGTAAAACAATAACGACATTTACAGGTGATCGAGCGACAATAAAAAGTTGCGGCATGCATTCAGGTTTTTCTCTAGGGCATAGTTCACCATACTTTGAACTATTTCATCCACATCTGTCTTTACCTTTTTTGACAACAGTGACACACAGAGATCTGTTACAAACGTACACATACAGAGTAGTTCGACGAATTCAAATTCCTCGCAAGATTCATGTATCACATCCAGAACTTTTCTGAGGATTACGCCGGCCGGTTCTTTGCCGTTTACAAACATGGGCGTAACATCTGT
The DNA here is from genome assembly GCA_038021265.1 of Cyprinella venusta. NCBI lineage: Eukaryota > Metazoa > Chordata > Actinopteri > Cypriniformes > Leuciscidae > Cyprinella > Cyprinella venusta. The sequence goes on from CM075885.1 coordinate 16,949,785, forward strand.
CCAAGTTTGAACCAACCCTCTTATGTCATCCATTTCTTTTTTAAGATTTTTCACACGTTTAGTATCCCTTGTGCAATCGTCGTTGTCGTCACACGCAGCCTCGATCATCCTGTGCATCAAGCTAACCATCGGACCTCTAAAATAATCTTTAAACATAGAGTCTTGTATAGCTCTTAAACGACAGTCTTTCCCCGTGCCACACTCACACGCCGGATGACGCAGTCCCCGCGCTACGACAGAACTCGATGGGGAGTCGCTCTCAGTCAGCTTTTGCGTAGCCATTTCTGAAGTTGTTAGATTTTTCGCTCCCCTATTTGATGATGAAAGATTCTGCAAAAAAGGTAAAGACAGATGTGGATGAAATAGTTCAAAGTATGGTGAACTATGCCCTAGAGAAAAACCTGATTGCGTGCCGCAACTTTTTATTGTCGCTCGATCACCTGTAAATATCGTTATTGTTTTACTTCACAATCAGATACTAAGTCAAACGGATATAATAAAACAGACTCTAAGCTGTGCTTAGTGTCTGTTTTATTATATCCGTTTGACTTAGTATCTGATTTATACTATGCATGTTTACTATGAATCCTATAGAAACCAAGTTATGAGCTTATGAGCTCCGACATGACCACAAAATATTTTTTTTATTTCAACATAGTGAAGTAAAACAATAACGACATTTACAGGTGATCGAGCGACAATAAAAAGTTGCGGCATGCAATCAGGTTTTTCTCTAGGGCATAGTTCACCATACTTTGAACTATTTCATCCACATCTGTCTTTACCTTTTTTGACAACAGTGACACACAGAGATCTGTTACAAACGTACACATACAGAGTAGTTCGACAAATTCAAATTCCTCACAAGATTCATGTATCACATCCAGAACTTTTCTGAGGATTACGCCGGCCGGTTCTTTGCCGTTTACAAACATGGGCGTAACATCTGTCCAAGTTTGAACCAACCCTCTTATGTCATCCATTTCTTTTTTAAGATTTTTCACACGTTTAGTATCCCTCGTGGAATCGTCGTTGTCATCACACGCAGCCTCGATCATCCTGTGCATCAAGCTAACCATCGGACCTCTAAAATAATCTTTAAACATAGAGTCTTGTATAGCTCTTAAACGACAGTCTTTCCCCGTGCCGCACTCACACGCCGGATGACGCAGTCCCCCCTCTATGACAGAACTCGATGGGGAGTCGCTCTCAGTCAGCTTTTGCGTAGCCATTTCTGAAGTTGTTAGATTTTTCGCTCCCCTATTTGATGATGAAAGATTCTGCAAAAAAGGTAAAGACATGTGGATGAAATAGTTCAAAGTATGGTGAACTATGCCCTAGAGAAAAACCTGATTGCGTGCCGCAACTTTTTATTGTCGCTCGATCACCTGTAAATGTCGTTATTGTTTTACTTCACAATCAGATACTAAGTCAAACGGATATAATAAAACAGACACTAAAATGTGCTTAGTGTCTGTTTTATTATATCCGTTTGACTTAGTATCTGATTTATACTATGCATGTTTACTATGAATCCTATAGAAACCAAGTTATGAGCTTATGAGCTCTGACATGACCACAAAATATTTTTTATTTCAACATAGTGAAGTAAAACAATAACGACATTTGCAGGTGATCGAGCGACAATAAAAAGTTGCGGCACGCAATCAGGTTTTTCTCTAGGGCATAGTTCATCATACTTTGAACTATTTCATCCACATCTGTCTTTACCTTTTTTGACAACAGTGACACACAGAGATCTGTTACAAACGTACACATACAGAGTAGTTAGACGAATTCAAATTCCTCACAAGATTCATGTATTACATCCAGAACTTTTCTGAGGATTACGCCGGCCGGTTCTTTGCCGTTTACAAACATGGGCGTAACATCTGTCCAAGTTTGAACCAACCCTCTTATGTCATCCATTTCTTTTTTAAGATTTTTCACACGTTTAATATCCCTCGTGCAATCGTCGTTGTCATCACACGCAGCCTCGATCATCCTGTGCATCAAGCTAACCATCGGACCTCTAAAATAATCTTTAAACATAGTCTTGTATAGCTCTTAAACGACAGTCTTTCCCCGTGCCGCACTCACACGCCGGATGACGCAGTCCCCCCGCTACGACAGAACTCGATGGGGAGTCGCTCTCAGTCAGCTTTTGCGTAGCCATTTTTGAAGTTGTTAGATTTTTCGCTCCCCTATTTGATGATGAAAGATTCTGCAAAAAAGGTAAAGACAGATGTGGATGAAATAGTTCAAAGTATGGTTAACTATGCCCTAGAGAAAAACCTGATTGCGTGCCGCAACTTTTTATTGTCGCTCGATCACCTGTAAATGTCGTTATTGTTTTACTTCACAATCAGATACTAAGTCAAACGGATATAATAAAACAGACACTAAGCTGTGCTTAGTGTCTGTTTTATTATATCCGTTTGACTTAGTATCTGATTTATACTATGCATGTTTACTATGAATCCTATAGAAACCAAGTTATGAGCTTATGAGCTCCGACATGACCACAAAATATTTTTTATTTCAACATAGTGAAGTAAAACAATAACGACATTTGCAGGTGATCGAGCGACAATAAAAAGTTGCGGCACGCAATCAGGTTTTTCTCTAGGGCATAGTTCACCATACTTTGAACTATTTCATCCACATCTGTCTTTACCTTTTTTGACAACAGTGACACACAGAGATCTGTTACAAACGTACACATACAGAGTAGTTAGACGAATTCAAATTCCTCACAAGATTCATGTATCACATCCAGAACTTTTCTGAGGATTACGCCGGCCGGTTCTTTGCCGTTTACAAACATGGGCGTAACATCTGTCCAAGTTTGAACCAACCCTCTTATGTCATCCATTTCTTTTTTAAGATTTTTCACACGTTTAATATCCCTCGTGCAATCGTCGTTGTCATCACACGCAGCCTCGATCATCCTGTGCATCAAGCTAACCATCGGACCTCTAAAATAATCTTTAAACATAGAGTCTTGTATAGCTCTTAAACGACAGTCTTTCCCCGTGCCACACTCACACGCCGGATGACGCAGTCCCCCCGCTACGACAGAACTCGATGGGGAGTCGCTCTCAGTCAGCTTTTGCGTAGCCATTTCTGAAGTTGTTAGATTTTTCGCTCCCCTATTTGATGAAGAAAGATTCTGCAAAAAAGGTAAAGACAGATGTGGATGAAATAGTTAAAAGTATGGTGAACTATGCCCTAGAGAAAAAACGGATTGCGTGCCGCAACTTTTTATTGTCGCTCGATCACCTGTAAAGGCCATTGCACACTGAGTACGAAATTTTCGTGTGAGTATTTTCGTGTTCGTCAGTCTAAAAATTCGTCACGCATAGAAACCTTGCACACCGAGTCCGTTGCGTATTTTTTTAACCTTTGCGGGAAAAAACGCAAAAATACCAAATGGATTCGTCAAGCAGTGAGGATCATTTTGTTGCCCTCTCTCTTATTGAAAAGAGAATCATATTGAATATTACATGAATATTACGTCCATCCTGAAATTGCGCCGAGAGGAAGGAGAGTTCTTATCAAGCATTCTTATCAACTTATCAAGGAGTTGCGAATTTATCCTGAGCGATTCAAAATTTACCTCAGAATGTCAGTGGGACAGTTTGATTCTTTGCTAGCGATTCTGGAGCCACATATTAAAAATAAGACCACCAATTTCCGTGAACCAACCGATTCTGAACGGAGACTGACAGTGTGTCTAATAAGGTATGGACACACACACAAACACACACACGCCCGCGCGCGGCCCGGTGGAAGCGCTGGTCAGACAGAACAGCTGTGTAGGCTGTGTATATATTGTGTATATATTGTGCCCAAATAATACATTAGTTATCGAATTGGCTGCTCAATCACACCTTATTCGATCCTCAATTTCAATCTGATTAAAAGGGGAGGTTTATTAATTTCATAACCCAATATAGACAAGAGAACATAAACACTTGATCGATTTGAAAACCGAAACTGAAAGCACGGCGCATATGTGCAATGATTTGAGGACGAGCTCCCCCCGGCCCTGAATTGTCAAAAGACCTCTCAAAATGCTGGCTCTGGATGCGAAAAACGCAGAAAATCGAACCCGATCCGATTAATTTTATGACGGACGAAAGTTTCGGAGGCGGTGTGTAAGCGTGATTGACATAACGTGAGGTCGATTTTTTTTTTTAACGTACGAAAATTTCGGATGCGAATTTCGGACTCAGTGTGCAATGGCCTTAAATGTCGTTATTGTTTTACTTCACAATCAGATACTAAGTCAAACGGATATAATAAAACAGACACTAAGCTGTGCGATAAAAGCATTTAATTTATATACTTTTAAATGAACGATGTTTTCAGCTCCGTTAGTGTGAAACGTTATATTTGTAAATTAATAATTGCACATTTATTACCATTTCATTCATATACTTTTGAAGATTAATATTTTTCAACTCCAGTTAGTGTTAAATAATAATAATTTTGTAAATTACTACATGTAAATTTATAACTATTTTCATTTATATAGATCATAATGTTTAGTGTCAAATATATGATAGATATTGTCCTCACTTGAAGGGGTATAAAGTAACACACACACACACACACACATAGAAAATAAATGTGAGAGGGCTCCTCTGACTTAGAGGATTCTAAAGTAAATTATTGCCATTTCTTACACAGAGACACATAGACGCACACACAGACATACACCACTCTGCCCATGCATGGGAAATCAAAGGGAGATCTCAGGGAGAATGACAGGGAGATCTTCACAACTTTAAACTCATCTTTTACATCTTTTGTAAACCATCCATGTATTGAATGGACATCTTAGGAACTACTTTTTCAACCAGCTGGAAAAGTTAGATGCGTTTATTTTTAACACCCGTTAGCCAACTTATAATCTACAAAACACGGTTTCATTTTTTTAGCTTACGTGAGATTTTTCTCTGCCTGAAGGAATGTTCAGCCACCTCACACAGACCCTGTCACAGAGGCCGAAGGCCGGTGAGAGAATCAGAGGGGGATCTTCACCACTCAAGTAAGGCACTTTTTTATTTTACAGACCATGTTTATAGCTGATATGTACATTATTAGAAAATTATTCTGGCACCATTAGGCAGCGATGATGAGAGAGAGAATCACAGGGGTCATAGGTCAGGAACATCACCGGGTCAACCTGTCAGTTTGATCTAGAACCCAAACACATCACTGGGTCAACCTGTCCATTTTGATGGATCCCTTCCTGGGATAACCACCAGAATGTTCCAACACATGTTTTTCGGATTAGAAAAGGTCAACAGGTCAACCCAGAATGTTCCAACACATATTTTTTTGATTAGAAAAGGTCAGTAGGTTAATCGATATTCCTGACATGGAATGCAAAAGCTCAACAACCACATGTCCATTTGATCGATCGATAGGTCAAAGGTTAATCGATACCCCAGACATGGAATGCTAAAGGTCAAGGGGTCAACAACCACCTGGCCACCTGTCAATCAAAAAACCCATCAATCATTTTGACACATGCCGCCCTACATAACTACTTATGTGATGTTCATGTTCCACAGCCTTGAATAATCAGACCCAGAGAGGTGATTTCTTCCACTGGTTGGGCTTTGTGTTTTGTTGTGGTCGGGAAGGTGCAGGATTTCATTTCAGCTCATGATGTGCTTGGGGAATGCTGAACTTTTGGAGCACCGAGAGGATCCTTGCAATCTGGAAAATGCAGCTGGCAGCTGGCAACTACGAACCTGGTGTTACTGCTGTTGTCTATTTCCTCTCTGGCCTGGAGACTCAGTATTTGGCGTATTTATTAGGGTCTCCCAGGGATGCAGACTCTGTATGTGGATGTTATTGTCTCAAACCTTGCACACGGGAGACTCTGAACACCTCTTGAGCTACTCTTTATCTCTTTCTGACATCCAGTCAAACCTTCACAGCGTTTTCTACTTCAGCGGTTGAAAGGGACACCGCAGTTATGATGTCTACTATGAATATCCCGCGTGACAGTTGTCCTAGCCATGATCTAATCCTATAAGATTAACAATTTGTTTGGCTACAGGATGTGGACAGGCTCTCTCTTCAAGCCCACCACTGTCTCGCGCTCACATTAAAATGGATAAGTTCATTATCAAATTAGTACAAATTAAATCTTATTTATAATGCATATTCAGTGAATGACAGAGTTGTAATTTTGGGGTGAACTTGTTCTTAAAAATAGCTGTTGCTTTTGTCTTAATCCACCTTTAGGGATGGAGATACGCAAACTCAATCAGAGAATCCCTTCACGTACGTGCGAAAGACGTGTTATAATTTCCTCAGCTTGGCTAAAGATGGGACTGTCAATTTGCCATGTCATGTGAAGGGGCTGGGAATAGGCAACATGATTAAATTTCTTTCTTTTGTGTAATTCGGTACATGTCAGATATTGTTTGTGGCGCTGTGGGCAAACGGCAGTGTGGTGAAAAAGCCCCGTTTCTCCTCTCGCTCTGACAGAAGAGGCTATCGGTTCTGTTGGAGAGCCTGGTGAGGAATGGACACACTGACATTATCTTCCTCCTGCTTCAAACCTTCTTTCTTCCTTCTTTTGGTAACAAAGCAGCAGCACATCGCTGAAAGGGGCCTGTCACCCCAAATAAATGATCTGTTTTCAGTGACTTCATTACAATGGGCTTCCTAAATATGGACTCCTTGAGCCAACCCTAGTTGTCAGCTTCGGGTTTGACAGGAAAGTTCTTCTGTGGGTGGAGGGCGGAGTGGAGAGAGTGTGTGTTGGCCGTGTGTGTGTGTGTGGCATGACATGGGTAATTAATAACCTCCTGTAAGCCTGAGTGATTTGAAGGCCAGGGCAAGAAGATAAAAAGAGCATTCACACACTAAACATACACACAAAGGACACCTGCTGTGTTTTATTCCTACTGATGAAGTAATCCAGTTCTGCACTGTGTTAATAAATGAATATATATTTGGTTAAACAAAAATGCCAGTGGAATAAGAGACTTGCATTTAAAACAGTCTGAAAACGTAGCTCGAATAAAACTAAGAATAAGACTTAAAAGAATAAAAAAGAATAAAATAAAAATAAAAATAATTAAAAAAAATGAAAATGGTGTGTGTGTATGTATGAATATATATATAACTAACTATTAACTATGACTTTTGTCTCAATAAACACCTAATTACTTCGTAATTATTAATAGTCAGTAAGATAGTTGTTAAGTTTATGTATTGGGTAGGATTAAGTGATGTAGAATATGGTTATACAGGATAAGACATTAATATGTGCTTTATACGTACTAATAATAAACTGCCAATATCCTGTAATATACTTGCCTATAAGCAACTAGTTAATAGTGAAAATTGGAGTCTAAACTAAAGGGTTAACATATGGTGGGAATGCATTTTTCACTCAAAAATATATGTTGGCTTTAATTAATTTTATTTCGTCAACAGGTTCCACATAACTGGATTACGTTACGTTGAAATTAAGTAATTTTAACCGACCCAATTTAAGTAGTCTCAACGTGAATTTTTAAAGGCTTCCTGACATGATTCAGATATTTTTTTTATATATATATATTCATTAATCCATTAATATTTCATTTATTTTAGTGACACATAATTAAATTGATAGACTATAGCTAGCTTTTTGCTGGCAGTAGCACATATTTGCATCTTAAATACTAAGTTTTACATGTTTCTTTGCAAAATGCTCCACTCTTCTCCACAATGGTAACCCACTGTAATTTAAATGGTTCTAATAATTCCAATGTAATTTTACATTAAACGCAATTACACACTATCAAGTCTTCGCCTTTTCTAAATTTCTCAAAAAAAAATCAAATAAAACTTAATTTTAACATGTATTCTCTATTAATTCAATCATATGCACAGCATGCTGGGAACTAACAAGCACCGCCCAGTTTCAGTTAATGCAACACAAATCAATCATGCAATCCAACATAAACGGATTAAGTAAACTTACATTGTACATATAAAGTATTTAAGCAGATTGAACACAATCAAATTAAGTTCGGGCAAAATGGCAGTTGGCTCGCACTATACTGCCACCCTCTGGATGTACGAAATTTTTTACTTAACATAAATGGTTTGTGTTTAGACAACACGTAAGGATTTTGTACTGTCAAGTTGAGACATAATTACATAGACCTTAATAGAAAAAAAACAGTTCAAGTCAAAAATCACAATTATTATAAGTAAGCTAAATATAAATATATCATGTAAAGTGCGCAACCTTCCTAGTTCACTTTTTTTCATAAACGCAAACATTTTCGTAAACAACAAGACAATATTCCAGTGTGACAAGGCAAAAGTACACATCTTTTTAAAATAGTCTGACATAAAAAAATAAATAATAAATAAATAAAAACCATTGGCTAAAGCAGTGGTGTGAGTTTGGGGTGGGGCTACATGTGTATTCAACCAATAACAAACCAGGCTCGGGAAACCTGTTTAAAAACATTCCTTGGTTTCACAATTCCATACAGTGCCGTTAACATTGCAGAAATCACACACTTCACCTTTACAGGAAGCAAAGAACAATAACCCAATATTAACGGTTAAATGATCTGAACTCTTGAGGGAGCTGTGATTTGATGATGGGGGTAGGAAAAGATGAAAAAGGGAAAGTTAAAGAAAAAAAACCCTGATGTGACAGTTCAGGAGGCTGAGATCGGGGAAGAGATAAAGGAAAATCAGGGCTAAAGAGACAAGACACAGAAAGGGGTAAGACGCGAATGAAGGAGATTTCCTATTCCGTCAGACAGACCGTAGCTCATTCATTATTTTGTGGAAGCAATTACCACAGCCACCTGCTTTATCTGTAGCGCTCATTGTTTCCAGAGCTGTCTGAGCCCTCCCTCCCTCTCTCTCTCTCTCTCTCTCTCTCTCTCTCTCTCTCTCTCTCTCTCTCTCTCTCTCTCTCTCTCTCTCTCTCTCTCTCTCTCTCTCTCTCTCTCTCTTAGTAATGGTGGCTCAGCTCGCTTTGATTAAAGAATTCCATTTCAGTGTGTTAATAATGAATAGAACACACACACACACACACACACACACACACACACACTAGTGCCATCACAGGTTGTGTACAACTCGCCTTGTCTCGCGATCCTGCTTTCACGAGGTCAAGAAACCATATCCCAGATGTACACAAGTATTTGTGGTTGTCATTTCATGTTATATTTGTCTGGCTCTAACATTTAATAATCAACCTCTGCTGCACAGGTCCGCTGATGAGAATATGCAATTACAATGCTGATACAGCTAAAGCCAAGGCACACTGCATTATTATAGCAATTTTAGAAGTGATTTCATCAGCCGAACAAACACATTATCATTTTAGCCAATCCACTTCATGATGGAGTTTGATTTTTGTCTTGACCAGCACATAAATTAATATGGTAACAGCAATAAATAAGATGTAGAAAGAGACTACTATAAGTTAGGAAATTGAAAGGGATGAATAGTTATCTTAAGAATTGTATCTGTTATATTGAGAATCACTTGAACATGCTTAATGTGACATTTTCTGATAGAATTAGAATATTTAATCAGGGAAAAAATAGGCTGGGAATTGATTGGACATTCAGTTAATGGATTTATCCATAAAAAAGTGATTGGATTGAAAAAAAAGTGGGCGTTTTAATTTGCATGTGTAAAAGTGAAATTGAAGAGCCTTTTCTCTACCTGATCTAACCCTCAAGAGGATCAGTGGTAACTTGATGTAGTCGTACTGTGTTAATGGTTTAGTGATATTAAATTATATTTGTAACTTCGGTAAAAAAAATATTGTTGGTTTAACTTAAAAAAAGTGAGTAACCTGGTTTACTTAAAATTTTAAGTTGATTGAACTGGAAAAAGTGAATTAATACAATGAAGGAGATTCATTTAATCATCAGAAACTCAAAATAATAAGTTATCTCAACTAAATGAATTATTTAAGTTGATTTGACAAAAGAAAATATGTTGTGATAACAAATCTTGAAAATATATATTTACAGTGTAATAAGCCAGTTTAGTTAGACGCAGCACATTCTGTGTAACTGTTTTTTTTTTTTTTTTGTTTGTTTTTTTTTTGTGGATGACCTTCTTCTGCTGAACATCTAAGATGAATTATTTTCTTCCCTCTGTCTTAAAAGTAAAGGTTTGTGCTCTGGAATACATCCAGAACTGTTTATTCAAGTCACTGACACTGTCAGCTTTTGGGATTTACAACCGCATTTACTTACAGGTGTGAGTCTTGAAAAGTCCCGTTCATACAGCAACTTACAATACCGTCTTGAATACTGTCTGAATGAACATGTAACGGAAGTCAAGCCTGTATTATTTTACCATTAACCATAGGGACAGTGACCAAAGTAATATCATAAAAAATGATGACATAAATAAAACTTGTAAAGTCATCACTTTTTACGACAAGAGTCCAATAGAGCCACAAATTCATTCGTCCAATCCAAGTGTAGGTCTAAAAGCTTGAGATGATAAACTGCTCATATCCCCATCTCTGTAAATGACTGAAACCACATATGAAAACCTGTAACGCATCTGTAAAAAAAAATCCGTAAAACTACGGTACAATGTACCATATAAATTTGAAGGATTTTTCCGTTTTTGTCTTTTACAGGTCATTTACCCGTATTTTGAATTACGCGTTGCATTGTGTTAGCATTGTGTTAACAGAAAATGTCCGTTTTTTAACGGGACAAAGTCCGGGTAATGAGCTGCCAGTATTTTTTCTGTTATTTTACGGATTTATTTCTTAGAGTGTAGTGGATTTCTCTATGACGTGACAGACGTCTAGTTGTCCAGTCCAGTTCCATTCCCACAGCAAGGGGTTTCCAGGAATGCGGTTGTGAAAATGTACAGGTTTGAGTTCAGTTATATAATGTGGATGTCACTCAACACAATAACTTAATTTTATTTGTGTGTGTGTGAACGTAACCGTATTAAGAACTCAAGTACTGACAACCGTGTTTTGTTACTGAGTGAACATGTACTCCTTGTCCATCAAAACTGGTGGAGATGGGTGAGGAAACAAAGGTAGGTATGACTAGGTGAACTCTGGAGAAATCTCATGGGTAACTGGGATTCCACAGGAGACAACTTCAGGTAAGTAGAGTGGGTAAATAGATTAGGTAAGGAGTCGGTAATCCACTCTGGAGACCAGTGAGTGAGATGTGTGCTCTCATACTATGGATGATGAGTGAGCTGATGAGGAACAGGTGCAGGTGATTAGAATTCTGGCGAGAGTTAGTGGTGTGTGTGTGTGTGTGTGATGGGGGAGTCTGGTGACACTGACATACACACTTATATACCATAACTCTATATTTCACAAAACGTAAAAACCTTGCATTGTGTACGTTTTGAAACAGTTTCAAAGTGAAATATCCAGTGAGTGGTGCTAAAAGCAAGTTTATTTTATTTTTATTTATTTTTTTTCCAGAACAGATGAACGGGAATATGGCAGCGAGTTCTGAATTGAGCTGTTCCGTGAGTTTCACTCTATTTTCTCAATTTTAAAATAGCGTACACATAAAGCCTAAACCTATCCGATAGTGGTAATAAAAGCAAATGTGTTATAAAAAAATGCAAAGCACAGCTTTTTAGCTTGTTTTTGAACTCTTGTCTCGATCTCTTGTATCGTGACTTGTCTTTCGTGGGATTCATACCCGATTCTGTACAATTCTGTACCAGTTGAGCTACTGAGCAAGCTTGGTATGATACTGAACATATGAAGCACCAAAATGTATGCGTTTACAAATCATATATTAGTAAAACGTGTTTTGAGGTAATAACGTAATTGTGGAAGCAGCCGCGTGAAAACAAGTCTTTATTAATCAATAATCTGCCCCTGTAATCATAGTTGGGTGTGAAAACGATTGAAAGTGCCGGCTGTTTTACTGCCTCTAGTGTCCATTTCTGTTGGAAACTGCAGTGATATGTACGTATTGGTACCGGTTTTGCATTTAGCTAAAATGTTGCTACAGGTACATTTTTCCAACGCATTCTCATCCTTTAGCATCATATAGAACGCTATATGACAAAACGGTGCTATACTACGCACATGGCACCCGTTATCGTTAAAATAACACGTGCTGTGATGGGTAGGTTTAGGTGTGGGGTAGGGTAGGGTAGTCTCATATTACGCTAAATGATTTATGACGACTTGGGTTCGCGTGAATATTAACGATAAAGAGTGCCATGTGCGTAGTATAGCGCCATTTTGTCATATAGCGTTCTATGTGACGCTAAAGGATGAGAACGAGCTGGTTTTTCCAATAAGCTTGATGTTTGTCTAATTGTCTTGTAAAAACTATTTTAAAAATATATTTGAGACAACACTAGATAGCAAGACTGCTAAAAATTTTAAAACTTGTTTTCAGAGAATGCATTTTTAATGCTAGCGTTTTATCTTACTCCAAGCAAATTGACATTGACATTTATATTCAAGATGTAATCTATAAGAAGTCTAAATATCTAACACAGTGTTGCTTCTAAAGTAGATTTGTCTTCTTTAAAGGATTTTTCGGCTGATTAAAAACTCAAAAAGTTGTTTTTGCAGTGCACACACATTTGTAAATAATTGAATTTGACTTAAGACAGATGTGGAAAATGAAACAGCTGGAGCTGCTGTGGAACAGTACGTCTATCAGAACGTTTTGTCAACTTAGAGCCTTTTGCATCGCTGCTTTTGTCATTGATGTTTTCAAAACTGTTCTTGGTTTGGACATTATTATGCCCTGTGGTTTCTTCCTGTTTTTTTTTTTTTTTTTTTTTTTTTTGAGGCCACTCCAGAGACAATTTTTCCAGATTTGACTCTAGAAAAAGGATTTAATTTAGCCTGGATGCCAGTCCGAACCCCGCCCACAACATTTTTTGGTCGGAAAGTTCGGTCTGGACTCGATCCATTGAGGAGTAATTATGATTTATGACAGTTCAGAATTAGTCGGGCCAATTTAATTGCCAGGCTTTATCCGATGATGGGCAGATGATCTGCAGTTACGTAATCATCACGTTATCAAAGAGCGCTTGGGTTGGTTTCCATCCAAAAATGATTGTAGCTGGATAATTGAGATGTATAGATTCCGCCATCACGTTTGTTGTAAAAGAAATCGACATCACATTCATTTTAATAGACAAACAAATAACTGTAATAAATGCATTTGTCGATCGGATAGATGTGTTTGCTGTCCTTCCTACGGGATTCGGCAAAAAGTTTAATTTATTAGCTGGCTCCGATGGTTGTTAAGTAAATGGGATGCCTGGTTGTTGCGGTTTCTCCTTTGGTCGCACTCATGGAGGACAAAGTACAAGAAGCAACACATTATTTTACTACTACTTCCAGTGTGCGTGTCGTTGAGTTCTGTTGATAACTTTCCATAGCTCGTAAAAAAAAAAAAAAAAAAAAAAAAAAAAAAAATTAATAACGCTTACTGTGTTGCTCTGATTGGTTGTAGGTTTATCCAATTGAGTCCAGGGTTTGTTTGTTTTTCCTGGTTCGGTTAATGGTCCGTTCACACCGGACGCGAATAGAGCATCAGGTGCGAATTTCATTGTTAAGTCAATGCAAAGACATGTTACGCGTGTTAAAAATTCCTGTGTCGTGAATGAGGCGTAGAGTGTGGCGCGGTTGACACGAATACGCCTCATTCGCGCGTCAAGTTCGCGCGAATTGAGCTTCTGGCATGTTAAGCGCGTTACGCTTGAATGATGTAGTTTAGTGCCATTTGTGCATTCACACGTTTGACGCAAATTCGCGTCTGCCGCCCGAGTTGAAAAATCTGAACTATGGCGTCAATTCGCACCGTGTTAACCAATCAGTAGCCTAGCTGCTTGCTCACGTAGTGAAGTATCTGGATGCTTCAATAAATTATATTATAATATGACTAAATTCCTGGTGTGGTTCTAATGCACAACAAAGCAAATATTTTAGCACTTAAAACTTTATTTCAATATACGAGACATGCTCATTTTGTATTGAATGTTATTCATTCCATATCTAGATTATATGAAATATTATTTTGATGTAAAGACAACCAACATATGTGCATAAGTTCATGTCTGGATGTGAGAGAGAAAAAAATCAGGTTAATAACGTTTTAATGTTGGCTCTATTTATCATCAAAACAAAAATAAATGACAGATTAGATGGATAAGGGCGAGGGTGATCCTCGCTCCGATGCAGGACAACACAACAGGTCATCAAACTGGGCGCGGGACAGGCGGAAGTACCGCTGACAGTCGACGTCATCCAGCGCAGCTCCTGGAGCGAGCAAACGGTGAAATTCGCCAAACGGTTCGCCTCTGAAGGGTCCGGTGGACACAAATACGGCAACGATGATCTGTTCTGCTCTCCAGAGCAAATACAGAGCGTTGACTCTCTCGATGAATGCTCGATCAACAAAAAAGATGGCCGCCAACGAGTTTCGATTCAGACTCGAATTCTGACACGTAAATTTCGCTTCAAACTTTTGTTTTTACGCGCGTCAGTTTCACGCGACGTGACACGCGAATTAACACAAAGTGGTCAAGCGTCAAACTAGACGCGAATTTGATGCGCTATTCACGTCCGGTGTGAACGCACAGTAAGACACGCCTCATAATCAAAGCCTATGTAGCAGTATACTCACATTCTGACTAGAATATGAGTATGACGAAGTCAGGCTAGGTTTAATTTGGCTGTTACTGTTAAATAGTGAATGTTAACTGTGTTAAACAAGGGGACTGAAATATAGGCAGACCCTTTGAAAGTTATCATTCTGTTGGCAACGAGTACAATGCACATGCAGAATCATGTGTGTGTGTGTGTGTGTGTGTCAGATGGAGATGTGGACTGTGTGCTGACTGCTATAGCTCTTCAGAGCAGCTGAAGAGGTAATTTGGCTTTACAGGGGTCCAGATTAAAACTGATTATGGTCATTTGATGAATTGCTCCAAATTATAGACTTGGACACGACAGCCACAAATGTGCACAATTAAAAATTGGAGAGAATGAGAAATCCCTCTCCTTTTTTTCTTCACTCTTCCCATTCACTCAAATGCTCTTACAGTCTTTATTTATTTATCTCTGTCTGACCTTTTTTTTTTTTGTTCTTATTCATTTTTCCTGAGTTGAACTCTTCTGCTGTCTAGTTTTCTCTAATTCTTTTTTTGCCTGATATACTCTCTAATTTATGTGGGTTTTTTTTCTATTACATGGAGTTTACCTTGAATTAGATTGACTCTGTTACTCAGGATGTCACTTCATCGTAAATATGTTGTTTCAAAGTAATTACAAATCTCTTTTGTGTGTGAACATGCATCTGTAGCAGTTTTGCACAATGTAGGACTTGTTTTATTATTGTTATTTAAAGCTACACTGTGTAACTCTTTTAGTTTATTCTTAGCTAAAAACACTTAGTTCTTTCAAAAATATATGTGCTCATTAATGTATATTTACTTTGTTCAAGTAATAAAGTATTCTCGTGAGTGTATAATATGCCATTGAAAATACATACGGGTAAGGGGTTCTAATGTCGGTCGCCATGTTGACCCTCCATCTTGAAATTACATTAGCCAAAGAGGGACATACCCATTAATTAAAGCTTCAGCTTTCGCATTTACGTTTGAGTTAACACTCATGGACAAGGTCGACCTGGAAGCCATTTTAATCTTGGACTACACTGGCCACCGTAGGAGTTAAAACGAAACTGGAATTGAGAGGAACAGAAACTAATATTCACTCTATGGTCATATACCTTTTCACCACTAGATGGGGGTAAAAATCACACAGTGTAGCTTTAAGGACTTTTGTATTTAAAAAAATGACCTTACGCAAGTATTCAATCTTGTTGTGCTCAATAGCATTAGTATAACGTTTCGCTAGCGTCTATCCTGAATTGTGTCATTAATGTTTGTGCCAGCGGTTGAGGCAAAGGACGAAAAAAGCAGGATCTATGCACAGCAGTCTTTATTAATAACACAATCAAAATAACAATACACTCAGGTATATCAGAACTTCTTCCAAACACGGACAGAACAAACAGAAATCATAGACAATAATGAACAAAGAACATCTGAAAATGATGGCTATACTCTATAAATATGTATGGAAACAAATGAGATAATTAACAAGACACGTGTAACACATGAGGGCTATTCAAAAAACATGACAACTAATGAGCCGGCACGAACACAGGAACATGGTGTGTTTACAGAACAGCAGTGTAAAGTTGTGTAAAGTTGTCTACGTTTTGTGTGAAGTTGTGTTTGTGTGAACGACTAAAAACACTGTATTATGGTGCCCGGCCAATCGTTGGCAATATCAATTTGTAAAGAAACACTATGCACCTTTAGACTGAACACATAATACACATTTTTTTTACACGTTCACCATTTTCACAAAATGTTTCAAATATTTTTGTTTTCAGGCTCCCAAAATACAGAGGTCAGGTAATTGAAAACTGCCCAAAACACTTATTTATCCTCTGCATGTTTGCATTAAGTATGTTTCAGAACTTTTTTTTTACTTAATTCAGTATTCTTAACTTTATCACATCTAATAAGACTATAACTGTGTCTGTTTTTTTTCCATTGTGCCTCGTATCTAAAGCTCACAGTTGAATTTATTATAAAAGACTCTCTGTCCTGTTGTGTGTGACTCAAACATGGTTTTAATGGGCCCTGTGGCTATATGGAATTTCAACACCTTTCATGAACATGCTTTTAACTTCCGCCCACTGTCTAGCATTTCAGAATTAAGGCCTGCACTTTCTTTCTTTCTGTTTCTGTCCCCTGCTCTTGTTCTTCAGGTTGTGGTCTTGACCTAGCTTGCTTTGAAGGTTTTACAGGACTAAATGTTTGGATCACATGGCTGTCAGAGGTTACAGTGCTGGGTCATGATGAGAAATTGGGCCACTAGTAACCCGGTGTTACCTTTTAATACCCTCTCTGGGTATTTTTCTGTTAAGCAGACGGTTTCGTAAGTGGGTCTAAAACTACTAGAAAAGAGAAAACGTCTTGGAAGGATGATGTGTGAGTTTCAATGTGTGTTTACTTGGGAACAAAATGTTCTTGTGCTTTTAATAGATCTTTTGAATGAATTTGGTCCACACTAGAACTAAAGCAGTTCCATTGGCTGTAATCATACAAAATCACTTCCACTGCAGTCATTATAATGAGCTTCATATAAAAAAAACAATATAAGTGACATGATTCCATTTAGAAAGCTAAGTATATGCTTCTCTGTGTGTGCGCGCCTGCTCAGACAACCAAATCCGTTGTTTTATGTAACAGATATCCCTTTATAGATTCCATCATTAAAGCCTATGGATTACATAAGGAGTAGCTTTTTCCTCGGCCCTCTGTGCTTGCTGATAAACGCGGTTGTTTGGTGGGACAGAGTTTGCCAAGCCTGTTATCGCCACTCCAGTACAAGCGCCAGGAAGGAGGCATACCAACGGAGACAGTTGCCATGGTAACACTGCTACTGGTGGCAGCCGTGGGATGTTGGGGACATTAGAAGAGAGAGAGAGAGAGAGAGAGAGAGAGAGAGAGAAGGCTGGTGGAAGAGTTTCAAACAGTATCCACTCAAATAAACCTGGAATCAGAAAATGTTAAAAATAAACTACAGTACATGTGAAATGCAGTGTAGCCGATTTAACTGTTGCATACATTAACAAGTGATCGAATTCCTTCTCAGCCTTTATCTAAAGTTATTACTAATAGTTCAACTCCTTTCGTGACTATGTGAAGTTGGTGACTATGTGAAGCTGATAAGCCTAGTAACATTCACAAAAGTCAAATCACCTTTATTTATATAGTGCTTAATACAGATTGTATAAAAGCTTCACAGTGATAACATGAAAGTAATACAACAAAGTTTGTTTCTAGATGAAAATTGAATCATCATCCACCTTAAGTAAGGTGGACGATCGCTAATATTGTTGAATTTTAAATTTTCCCAACTAAGCAAGCCAAAACCCTAAAGCAACAGTGACAAGGAACCAAAACACCATCAGGTGACATAATGGAGAAAAAAAAACATTGGGACAACCCAGAGTCGGGGCCCAGTTCTCCTCTGGCCAATGAACGAACAGTGTATGATTGTGATCCAGCCAGCATTACAGGTCAGAAGTCACATTGGAACCTGATTGGATTCAGAATATTAATCCATTTCCATCTGGTTGGAAGTTGGAATCATCACGGAGACGGGTATGGAGACGAGTTTGTTGAAGATCAGTGTCGATGGCTGTTGTGTCGTGTTCACAGGGATAATGAGGCTGGGATGCATCATGGATGGGTCCAGGTGCAGGTCTGGATACGGCCAGGATCTGGCTGACTTTACTAAACAGGGAAGGGACTGGTTGACACTTCAGGATTGTGTTGTGATTGTGTCTAGGTGAAGGTCCTGCATCAGATCTGGATTCGGCCTGGATCCGGTGGTAAACCTCGGATAAAAAGAGAGACTAATATTGCATAGACGCCATCCTTCTTAGAATGTAGCAAGTACATCAGGATTTGTGGGGAGTGTTCTTGGTTCCGGATGATCTAAACTATGCAGCCTAAATTGAATTATAGAAGTCCATAGTGTGTTATGTGTATTCTAGGCCAGTGATGTGTTTTTAGTCTAGATTTGAACTGACAGAGTGTATCTGCTTCCTGAACGATGTTAGGAAGATTTTTCCAAAGTTTTGGTGCTAAATAGCAAAAGGATCTACCACCAGCAGTCGATTTTGATATTCTATACGTATTACCAACTGGACAGATTTTTGCGATCGCAATAGACCAGAGATGTTTAGTAATGAAGTTTGAACTACTTAAGTACTGTACTTAAGTACTAAAATGCTGTATCTGTACTCTACTAGAGTATTGTTTTTTTCTCATACTTCTACTTTTACTTCAGTAGATATTTTGGATGAATTTAATTTTACTTCTACATTTTTTAATGTTCTGCTAGTTACTCGTTACAATTATAAAAATTTTACGAATCATTCATTGCAAGTTGGCTTTCATGCTGCCTAAATCACATGCCAGTTTTATAGGGTAATGGTATTGATTGACACACACATTGACAACTAATGCAGGGGTTGTCCTGCAATGAAAATTTTTTTGGTGGCCTCCAAAGTAAATTTGTATCCCACCAAAGTGCCTTATTTTATTGCTCGTTCAAACTTTTGACTGCTTTCTTTAATAATTACATGACACAATACTTGTACTTTTACTTTTAGTATTCAAAAAGTGAATTTTAAAATAAACTACTTGCAATACTTAAGTACAAAAAATGTTGAATACTTTAGTACTTCTACTTAAGTGTGGTGCTTAAAGAGCACTTCAACTTCTACTCAAGTCACTTTTTTGATAGAGCACTTGTACTTTTTCTCATGTCCGGGTTTCTAGTGCTTTATACATCTCTGCAATAGACATGAAGCTGCTGCATTTTGGCTGTAGTTTGTTTATTAAGCGTGCAGGGCAACCACCCATAATAGCACTACAATGATCTAGCCTTGATGTCATGAATGCATTAACTAATTGTTCTGCATTTTACATTGAGAGCATATGAGGCAATATAATTTTACGATAAAAAATGTGGTTTGACAGATGCAAGACACGTGACTTTCAAATGAAAGGCTGTTATCAAAGAGCAAACCCAGGTTCCCATAACCGACGACGAAGGCTTGACAGAGCAGCCATCAAGTGTTAGACAGTTTTCTAGATTATTACGTGATGAAGTGTTTTGTCCAATAATTAGAATCTCTGTTTTATCAGAATTAAGTAGTAGGAAGTTACTAGTCATCCAGTTTTTTAATATATATCAGCTATGCATTCCATTAATTTAAAAATACGCACAAGTACAGTATATTAGAAATAGACTGTTTACCTAGTGAAAAATATTTAAGAATTAATTCTGTGTCCGTTCTGAATAATCTCACTGCTTGAAAGATGATTCGGTCAACTTTACAACTAAATTAATTACTTCCACTTCAAAATCTCAAAAATGCATTGCCTCCATATCTAATGGAAATGTTTTACTGCCTGTGTACACATTTTATTATTATTATTATTTTCATTTTAATATCCCTTAATTTGAAGAATTTATTTTATGTGGCAACTCAATTTAAATTATTTAAATGCAATTGACGCTATTTAAATGCAATTTAGCCGGCCTGAAACTGAAATATATTTACATATTTAACTCAATAAGGAGATGCAATGCAATTGGAAAAAACAACAACATTCGTTTTTAAATTATTTTATGCATTTGCATGATTGCATTTCGACATCTGTCCAGTGTTATTGTATAGATATAATTAACTGTTACATTCCACTGATTGTTGTCCACACAACTTATCAAAGTAAGTAATTATGAGGGTGAAAAAAAGAGATTAATTGAAATTATTTATTTTTTTAGATTGACAGTTGTAATTATTCTCCTCTCTGACTACAGCCCTTTAAATGTGTGACAAGAAATAGATGTTTTATCTCTATTGCTGCTACAATTTGCAAATGCACACTTATTATAAGATGTTATATTTAATGGAGTATGGGTCGAAATAACTCAAATAACAGAACATTGACTAATAGTATGTCAACGAATAATACGTGGCAGCCCACCTGTCATCGGTAACAAAGTACTAGATATCTATTCAATAACCACCATATGTATTTTTCCTCACACAAACACTCACACACACAAGGCAATGACATATGCATTAACATGGGCCAAATCCACTGACAACCCATAATTCAGCGTCTTCAGTGTGGCACTTTGAAACACATCTGATGTTCACGTCTGATTATAGTTATCTTAATATCAGGAAATCAATGAATACAGGAGGTGAGGAAAGATCGCACACGTGTGTGTGTGATTGAAAAATATATTCTCTGATTATTCAGTGTAGCTGAGTGTTGCGTAAGGTACATATAAAACAATCAAGATCAACAAATGCAGAAAATAGTTTTGATGCTTTCAAAGCCAATATTTCTGTGAAGTAGCTAAAAATAAATGTTGCAGTATGATTGCAACAAATCAACCTTAAACACTAATAACATTCATAGACCGATAACAACAAAAGAGATCCAAAGAAGAGGGGAACAAACTGTCTGTAAGAAATATGAAAGATTTTTTTTTCCATCATGTTCACCTTCCTCAATTTTTTTTACTGCAGACAAACATTTATTTGCACATTTATATAGTGCCAAGATGAAATCTCTTTAGCTGTTTGTTTGTTGTTATGGTTTTCGATTGAAAAAGATCAGTTTCGATTGGATTTTGTTTGTCCCAATAACTTTAGGGAGGAACCAAAAGTGGAAAATTCATAAATATATGCAACTTAGGTGTTGAGGGAGTTTGAGATGTAGCAGCACGTCTCGGGTTATGTATGTAACCCTAGTTCCCTAAAAGGGAAGCATCAGTTTCTCTGAAAGGGAACTAGAGTACTTCTCCAGTCCAGGGAAGAGGGTGGTGTTGCAGTCTGATCTACTCGTATAATGTATTTTTGACAATCCAGTCTAAAAGAAATGGCTTTTTTTTCTTGGGAGGTTGCCTCAGAGGCAGTCTTAATGGTGTGGTTACTGTATCTAACAGCAGGGTTTACCTGCCGAAGGTTATCAGCCAAACTTAGATTTCACTGGAAAATACAGCCCTAGTCAAGGCTGTCTTCAAGGTGTAGAAACCAGGACCACCTCAGGTGTGGAGACTATTTTCCAGCTGTCCTTTCATATCATCTTACCACATGTGAAAGAGGACATGATACAGAGTGGAAACTGGGCACAATCACTGCTAATAACCTGCCATCCAGAGAAGCTTGTACAAGTTTCTTGTTGTCAGGCTGCATTAGCCGAGGCCCCCAGATAGTGGTTCTGATGATGTGGGGTGGCACCTCTGTTGGGATGGCAGTAATTCCAGGAGCTCTTCCAGTACCTTTCAGAATACAAGACGAGAGTGGTTTCGGCCTCTGATGTCCAGCTATTTCAGTCTTCCAGTTTTCTTGTTTCTAGCAGCCTGCAAGCTCCTGGTACACGGCATGACTTCTGTTTGATATGGGAACTTGGAGTTTTGATGTTGTCATATTATAGATCTAGTGATCCACTGAGATATTTGCTAGAATATATCATGGCATTGGCTGTTTAGAGAGCTGTTCCACTCTCTAGATGTTTACCTAGGCCTTCATTGCCTGGCTAATGGACTGGATTGGTTGTAAATGGCTCAGTCCATTTCTTCAGTAGATTTACATAGTTTTCTGCATGCCTGTTTGGCAGCCCTGGAGTCTCAGCAAGAGTCAAATGCTCTAAATTCTGAATTGATACCGAGAATAAGCACCACTTGAATTAACCCTGTAAACATAGAAGGGCCTTCCAATGGCATATCCCACTTGATTTATACCATGAAGTTCCAAACAGGTTCAGTCATGGATCAGTAGAGATGAGCTTTTTGTCTTTAGGGCTCTTAAGCACCGAACACCTTTCAGATAGCCTTGATCAAGGTGAATCCTATGGAGTTCCTCATGCACTTCTTGAATACCAAACAGGGTGTATAGGAGCAGTAATTCAGAGTTTATCCCACCCCAGATAATAATACATTTTGACATCCATACGGACATATTTGCCACTGTAGAGGTGTGTAATTTTGTATCCCAGTGGTTTGGAAGAGGACACAGTGGCCTGGTCAGGTTTCACTCTTTTAGTCCTACAAAATTCAACAGTGTCCACAACATTGCAGTCATATGTCAGCATTAGATTCGGCTTCAGTAAAGGGGTAATGCATCACATCATCTACCAGGAAGGATTTGTGACACTTGATGGACTTGCAGTCAGCCACCTAATAATCTATGGCAAGATCCAGGCCATAATGAAGAGTAGTGGCACCAGGGGCTTGGTAGTTTCTGAGGGTCAGTTCATTTGCAGATTTCAACAAATCGCATATCCTGTCGACCATACTCCCCACACCATGATGGCCAGTCAGGGTATGTCAGTGGACCAAGTCAAATTTTCAACGAGAAGCTCTTTTACAGTACTTCTACTGGATGCAACAAAATAAATTAGAAATTCTTGATACACTGCATCTCTTAATCTACGCAGTTCTGTGTCCTATGATGACGCATTTCCCATTGGAGCAGAAAGTTTAGTTTGGGCAGGGAATAGCTAAGAGGTTGTCTTTTTGTTTATTTTCTCTTCTTTTAAATGGCTAATAGACTTTTACTTACACCACTGTGGTGTTTTGTACATTCTAATTTCATTCTTATTCTGGAAAGCTTTTATATGTGGACAACATTTTATGCGTCCCTAGGCAGGCTGTAAATTTGAGAGTATTTTCATACCTAATTGTTTGAAGACTCCAAGGGGTCTCGAAAGATTCATATTTGAACACCACAAATGATCCCCAGGCCCCCTTAAAATGACTAAAATATCTGAATATGGTTTGTTTTGGGTTCTTTTGTGGTATGATTGAGTCCCCTTTAAGTCCACTTATGCAAAAGGCTCACTTACAGCTGTTTCCCGTTCTTTTCATGTAAAGTCAACGCATTCTCATCCCAAGGCGTCATCTAACTGACACTTTTGACCATGCGTCAACATCAGACGCTTTAGGCACCCTTTAGTGTCAGTTAGATGATGCTATCCTAGGGCGTCATCTAACTGACGCTTTACATTTAGCGTCAATTAGATGACGCGGGTAGGTTTAGGTCTGGGGTAGGGTTAGACCACTAGGATAGCGACATCTAACTGACGCTAAAGGTTGCCTAAAGCGTCGGATGTTGACGCATGGTCAAAAGCGTCAGTTAGATGGTAAACATGGTGACGTTTTTTTGTGGGCGGAGCTTAAGTGGAGGCAGAACGATCCCTCTGGCCGCTTCACTAATGCTAGTTAGCAAGTATAGTTAGCTTGTTTTTTAACAATGACTGGAGAAAATCCGATTTTATATTAATGTGTAAGGTCCCTCAGTGTCCAGGACCGCGATTGTTATTTCCAAAAGTTATTTTTAACGGACGGAACCAGATTGGCCGACTCATAGCTGCCTACACACTCAACTCAACGCATGGACGATCTGACAGGATTAACGTTACGTTACCTAGGTTGAGTGGCCTGACTTCTACCTACCTTATAGAGAAACCGATCGTAAAGGGAAACTTAGGGCCAGCGCCGAGACTACGACAATGTAAAGAGTGACATTACGGTACGATTTTAATGATGGGAATATTTTCTAGAAATAAAAATTCCAGATACAGCATATTCATTTTTCATCAATTCTTGCACCAAACAACACAACAAGATGACATTTAATAATAGTAACAATAATTTAAGCTCCTTATTATGTAGCCAAATCTGTGCTGGTTTGTATTGGCCGCCTCCAATTTTCACTTTGTTTTGCTTCCAGCTAACGCCGTGATGTAACTGTGAACAACTGATATATTTTCTTTTCTTTTTTTTCAATTTATTCATCTTTAACAGCCAAGAAATTTTTAGAAAAGTGTATCATCCCTAATGCACTGACAGTTAACCTTTCAATGGTCCCGCTCTGAAAGAGGTCGCAAAAATCTTATTCTACTTTCCCGTCTGCTTTTTTTTTCTATGAGATCCTAACCAGAGGGACTGTCTTAATTATTCTGTAGTTGGTGCAATGTAGTGAGGTAGGCTATTGATTGCTCATCATATATAAAAGATGGTTCATAATGTTGAACATCCTGGTAGATGACAGAGAGAGCCTCAATAAAACATGAGCCCCAGCGAGCAGATGAAAAATTTATACGAGAGGAAGAGAAAGAATGAAAGAAAGATTTGTTTCTATAACATTACTTTTAGATATCTGCATAAAAAATAGCAGGTTTTACTGTCCTGTCAAAAACATCAAATTTCATTCCACTGCTTTTCGACTCTTTTTATAGGATGATCATTTCTGTGAGTGTGTGTAAGAGAGCGAGACTGGGGCAGACAAAGGTGCCGAGATAAGTTATCAGACACACTCACATCCTCTAATTACCTTTTAATAGACAACCATTAAAGATTTCTATCATGAACCATAATTAACCTGGGTCCACTCACACGTCACTCACTTTAATCTCTGTGTGTGTGTGTGTCTGTTGGAACCTTCTAGAGAAAAACTGTAGAATTTTTGAAAAGTTTAAAGTGATTATCTGATTTACATCTTGTCAAGTGATAACCTCAGAAATGAAGCAGGTGTGTGGGGGATAAAATTAAAATCTCAGGCCATAGAATATAGACATTCTCTTAACCACTGTCAAAGCATTTCATTAACGTATGATTTATGTTACCCAGACAAAATTCACTGTTTTACTGGCTAATCAAAGTGCCAAGACTGAGATCAGAGTATGTGAGCGATCCAAAGAAGAAATGGAGAAACAGACTCGAGTAAATTGCTTATTTTTACATTTTCTATCTATTATCATTATTTATAATTGTTCAATTAAGGTTTTAACAAAAAACACTGCAGATATTGACATCATATTGCATATTATTTTTCAATGCAGAAGTTAATTTAAATGTTATTCATTATAGATATTCACTATAGATAAATAACTACAAGAATGACATTTTGCACTAAACTATAAAACTATTTGCATTAAATAACAGTGTTTATGATTGTCCTAGTAAATTAAAATAATGTGATGAAGACCAGTTTGCAATATCAAGCATCATAACAGACTGTTTTTGTAAAGCTACAACCACTTTTCTTTCAGTTGCCAGAAGGAAACGAAAAGTGTTTTTGCAGAGATGCCATAAATTAGTGATTTTTTTTGGTTCTCCAAAGAAACATTTTTTGTCTAGAACCTTATATGAGTTTGGGTGTGAATAATCTTGTTATAGTTTAAAGGAGTAGATCACTTTAAAAAAAACTTTTGCTAATAATTTACTCACCCCAATGTCATCCAAGATGTCCACGTCTTTCTTTCTTCTGTCGAAAAAAAATTAAGGTTTTTTATGAAAACATTCCAGGATTTTCTCCATATAATGGACTTCATTGGGAACCAAACGGTTCAAGGTCCAAATGAGAGTTTCAGTGCAGCTTTAAAGGGCTTTAAATGACACCAGACGGTAAATAAGGGTCATTTTCGAGTCATTTGGTTCATTAGACGATCGAAAATGAACCAAATGACTCAGAAAAAGATTTCTTCTTTTTGATGAACGAGTTTAAACAGGAGAGTCACGAACATGCATCACAGAACAGAGCAAGGCGAGCATTTGTGCTTATAAAACTTAATCTTGGTTATTTATTTTAAATGACCAATCGTTTCGCTAGATAAGACCCTTATTCATCGTCTGGAATCGTTTAAAGCACTTTGAAGCTGCTCTGAAACTCTCATTTGGACCTTGAACCATTTGGTTCCCAATTAAGTCCATTAAATGGAGAAAAATCCTGGAATGTTTTCATCAAAAACCTTAAATCTTTTTCGACCAGAAAGACATGGACATCTTGGATGACATGGGGGTGAGTAAATTATCAGCAAAAAGTTTATTTATTTATTTTTTTAAGCCAAATTTTCTCGCCAGTGAACAGGGAGCAGGCGAGACAAGGTAAATGTAAAACCCGGAGTGAATCTGAAGTGGAGTGATTACAGAATGCATTAACAGTGAAAGAGAAATTGCTATTACTCCACTCCACTCACATATCATGGTCTAGATATGCGATTCATTCCTTTTGGGTCTACATTAATGCCTGACCCATTAGCATATCAGCCTCAAAACCATCTCAGTAGGATAGTAACATGCTGGCACATCTGATTTTCTTTTAAAACGAGGCTTTAAATTATTGACATAATTAAGCATACCCTAAGTATCACACTTTTCTATGTAATTCATTCAAGTCTCACTACATGCTCCTGCTGAAATGACTAACAGAGCCGTGGAAGTTTTGAATGTTGGTCTCAAGTCAACTAGACAAACAACTGTATATTCGGCTTTGTTTTCTGAGTTATGTCTGTGAAATAATCAGTACTTCTGGACAGACATAAATTGAAGCCTGAAGCTTATTCACATGTTCCACTATTTTTTTTTAATTTATTTTATTCAGTTTATTCCATCCCGCAACCATTCGTGGTGACAGCCGTAGGATTATTTGAATGAATTTATGTCCTTGCTGGTTTTTTATTTTTTTTTTATGCTGCAATCTATTTCAGATAAACCCGCCACTAAAAACAAACCAAACTGAGGTTAGTCACTTTACATGTCCGTCAGACGGTTCTTAGCCAGAAATAGACCGTACTCATATTTCTATCTCTCTTCTTTCATTCTGTCACACTCTCCATCTCTTGAGAATAGTTTTCAACATTCAGCGTCCCTCCACTTTATAATTCCTTGTGAAAACCACTGACACAAGAGACCGGCATAAAAGAAACTCAGTCTATCATACAAGTCAGTTAGCGAGTAATTGAGCGATTGAACATATGTCAACTGAGCGATTGTGTTGAACAATTGTGCAAAGTGTTAATGCGTACACTAAATTGTGTACTGGAGCCATTTGCAATCATACACGCTCATGCGTGTGCCGGGACGTTTGGGTCGTGTGCCCGTGTGTGTGCCTGTGCATACATGAGTTGGCATCTTTGTTTAGTCGCTAAGTCTCAGAGTTAGCGTGGGTCAACCCGGTAGATTAGAACAGAGCTGGGTCAGACTCCGACGTGGAACAATTTAGCCGTGTGAAAAATGAATTACTCTCGAAAATGAAGTGACAGACGGAGGGGAGGAGAGGTGAGGTAAGAACCCCCCGCACTCTAGAGAGGAGAGGGAGGCGCCGGGCCGAGCGCGACCCAGAGCAGTGAGCCGGTGTGGGGGTTGATTGAGAGGGCAGGGTCGGTCATCTTTCTGGCTGGATAATTTGGTTTTGACAGCAGCTGTTGCATAGCCCCATCCTGCCCCTATTAAAGAGGAGAGACTGGGCTGATTATACGCACACAGGGCAACACAGACCTCCTCCGTCACTGTCACTGTTCGTGACTGTTTGAAAAAACGTCTATTCACCCTTATGTTGCTCCAAAGACGTTCTTGCATACATGGAACTAACACAGTCTCATCCCAAGACGTCATATAACTTGCGTCTTGGGACGTCTTTTGACCATACGTCAATATCAGCCTTTTTACGTTGGTTATATGACGATCCTGGGACGTCATACAACTGACGCTTTACCTTTAACGTCAGTTAGGTTTAGGGGTAGGTTTAGGTTTGGGGTAGGGTTAGGATCCGATAACGTCATCTAACCGACGTTAAAGGGTACCCTAAAAAGGCGGATATTGACGTATGGTCAAAAGACGTCCCAAGACGTCAGTTATATGACGTCTTGGGATGAGACTGCGCTGGTGGAACACCAAAGGAGAAGTTCAGCAGAATGTTCGGATGAATGTTCAATCCAGCTCCTACGACAAAAGTCATCTACATAAATTGTGGTCTTATTATTTTTGTCGATTTGATAGTATTTGTGAAGAACATCTTATGATGTGCCAACCTGATCTCACGACCAAGTCGTACGAATTCGACGAATGATTAAAAAGTGGCTAATTCGTAACAATTCATACAAAATCACTCGTACGAATTAGTACGATTTTGCTAATTCGTACATATTTTACGAATTGGCCAATTCGTATGAATTCGTACGAATGACCTACCCCTAACCCCGCCCCTAAACCTAACCGTCACGTGGGTTTAGACAAATCGTACAAATTCGTACGAGTGAGGTCGTACGAATTAGTACGAATTAAACATTTTTTACTCATTCGTCGTATTCGTACGAATTGGGCGTGAGATAGTGTAGGATGTGCCGTATTTAACCTTCTAGAGTTGTGTAGAGGTACCAACACGGTCACTTTTTTTTCCTTATCCCAGATTGCACAAGTGTATTTGATGTAATATTTACATCTGGAAGACGTATATTTAAGAGTGTTTGCTCATCTGCAATACGTCTGTTGGACGTTTCCAGTCAGATGTCAAATAGACGTTTAGAAGATATCTTTAAGATGTAATGATTTAGAGTGCACGTTAAACTGACACCTTCCCCAGATAGCACAAGGGTATTTGATGTCCTATTTACATCTGGAAGACGTATTTTAAAGAGTGCTCATCTGCAAGACGTCTATCGGACGTTTCCTGTCAGATGTCAAATAGACGTTTATAAGATGTCAGTTTGAAGAAATACTCCACTTTTATTTTTTGGAAATAGGCTCATTTTACCACTTCCCCCAGAGTTAAGTTGGATTTTACCGTTTTCAAATCCATTCAGTCGATTTTCTGATATTTAGAAGAATATCAGTAACCAGACAGTTTCTGCTCTCATTGACTTTCATAGTAGGAAAAAAATATACTATGGAAGTCAATGAGACCAGAAACTGTCTGGTTACTGATATTCTTCTAAATGTCAAAAAATCGACTGAATACATTCGAAAATGGTAAAACCCAACTGTTTAACTCTGGGGGAGTGGTAAAATTAGCCTATTTCCAATAAAAAAGTGGAGTATCCCTTTGACATGCTTTTTAAATCATTACATCTTAGAGACATCTTCTAAACGTCTATTTGCGTCTAAATGTCTATTTGTCCTATAGACGTCTTGCAGATGAGCAAACACTCTTTAAAATACGTCTTCCAGATGGAAATAGGACATCAAACAGCCTTGTGCTTTCTGGGTCTAAACGTCTATTTGACATCTGACAGGAGACGTCCTATAGACGTATTGCAGATGAGCAAACACTCTTAAAAATACGTCTTCCAGATGGAAATATATTACATCAAATGGGCTTGTGCTGGGATACTAACGGGAAGATTTTTGATTTAAGAAGAAATCTGTTAAAAATGTAAAGGGTCTACTTTTATTTGTGTACACACACCAAAAGAAAAAAAAGTTGAGCTTTCTGACGTCTCTGTGAACTTTTTTTCTCGAGCGCGTCACAAAGCTTAACCTAAACTCAGAGTTTTTATACACATACTTCTCTCACAGACATAAGAAATAGATCTAAACATGAATGAGTTTTGAGGGCTGTGAACTTGGAAAAAAAAGATTGACTCAAATTTGTTAATATTTGCAGTACCTCACAAAGAGTTCAGAAGACTACCAGTGTTGCTGTCCAGCCCGTTTTTAACCCAAGGCGTCATATACTGACACTTTTGACCTTGCGTAGACATCCAACGCACATGGCACCCTTTAGCGTCAATGTGAGACGCAGATATATATGGGCAAGATGGCGCCTCCTAGTGGTCTAACCCTAACCCTACCCCAGACCTAAACCTACCCATAACCGAAGCCTATTGTATTGACGCTAAAGGGTGCCATGTGCGTTGGATGTAGACACATTGTCAAAAGCGACACTATATGCACTTGGATGAGAATGCGTTGGGCCATCCGTTAGCGTCATATGTGACGCTATATGACAAAACCGCCAAATACTATGCACATGGCACCTGTTAACGTTAATATAACATGTGCTGTGATGGGTAGGTTTAGGTGTGGGGTAGGGTAGTCTCATATTACTCTAAAGGATTTATGACGCCTTGGGTTCGCGTGTTATATTAACGATAAAGGGTGCCATGTGCGTAGTATTTCGCCGTTTTGTCATATAGCGTCACATATGATGCTAAAGGATGAGAACGGGTTGGTTGGGCTGCCAGGATATCAGTTTTGATAAAAAAAAATCACAATAATGATATTATCGAGAGAAAAATAGATACGTATTTCTTATTTTTGTACTTGAATGAAAAGTCTAAACTTTTGACCATTTGATGCCCGAAGGCAGCTGTGTGTAATACTGAACAACTTCATTTGTGTTGATGTTGCCCCCCCCCCCCCCCCCCCCTCTCTCTCTCTCTCTCTCTTTCTCTCATTCTCTTCTTTCTATCTCTTCGTCTATCTGACGGGCAGGCTGTCTAGACTGTAATTAATTTGAGACGTCCATATCTCTAGGAACAACATGCGTTATTGAATGAACACACACCCAGATACCAAAAGCCAATGTGCAGGATTAATGATATGAAACTATATGAGTGCGAGTGCAAGGCTCCAGACTAACATATGAGAGAACATCTGTAGATGTTGGACAGATGGTGGCACCAGCATCTTAGTAGATCTAGTAGTCAGGCCTTTAAACTGTAATTGTATTAATAATTGAATATAATTGGACTTTGCCCATGAAAATACTGAAAAAAAATGGTAAGTCTTCTTAAAAGTGCAATAATCAAAACAAGCCCATATATATATATATATATATATATATATATATATATATATGAATTTATTTATTTATTTATGAATTTAAATGGTTAAAAGAAGCCTATTACTATTTTTGAATTTATGTAAAATATTTAATTTAAAGTCATTTAAAACTTAGAGCAAAATTAACAGTGGAAAAAAAAATGGAAAACAACTTGCATTTTATACAGAAAAGTTGAGCATGATTAAAAAACATACTTTTACTTTTCAACATTTCAGCATAACATACTTTTCTGTTGTTGAAACAACATTAATTATACTTCTATATTATCACATAGTATATTTACAAACATATTCATTGCATTTACATTTATGCATGCTTGATTTACAGTATACATTTTTCACTTCATGCATTTCCTGAGAATCGAACCCATGATTAAGGCGTTGCTAGCACCATGCTCTCCGGTTTGAGCCACAGAAATGTGTATGCATTGAAATTGCAAATATACTGTATGTCTTCAGTCTGACTATGACAGGCAGCCAGCTGCAGTTTTTAATTATCTTTTCATATTGAATGTGTCTGTGCACTTGTGAGCACACCCATCAAGGAGATTGAAACATCTCCCTGACCATGTTTTGCCGAGCCAAAAGAGATTTATCTGAAGAGAAACAAACAACGTATATTGTTTTAGTGTAGAC